>BMAO01032031.1:0-22180 GCA_019973975.1 Trichonephila clavata | reverse complement strand
CCAATAAAACTTGCTATTTTCTAAATATATAATTCTCTTCTTCAAAGAGCTTATGAGAATTTGATTGCGATTATTGAGAAAATATCAATTTCCTTTGATGATTCTCTGTTCTCTTTCGTTAACCAAATCCAAGTTTTTAGGTTTGTCAATAGGGTTCGCAAAATGCCGAATCACTTTCACAAAATCATAACGTTAATCATAACATTTACCGACAAACTGACGAGAAATTGTTATCCAATTGATACAAGAAATAATGAACAATTCTCTACTTCTAAAAGCTATGACTAGAGACATAGTTCTGATGTTCGAAGTAAATGTTAAGCAAAATAGAAATAAAACTGAAATCCAATGTCAAGAACAAAGTATGTTCAGTATCTGAAGCTGAGAAAAGGAAATGTAATTATCATTGTGTTGTGCATAGAAAACAGTAAATACCAAAGTTGTATAATTAATTTCAACCAAATGTACTAACACTAAAATTAATAAAAAATATCCAAATGTATTTAAAAAATTATTGAAGTCTTAAACACGCATAAAGATTTCAATGAACTGTCCATTTATTTTTACGTTCCACTAAGGAGTGTACAAGAAAAAAAAAAGAATGAGAATAAAATAAAAATTGAATAAATGAATAGCTCAAAGTCGTTCGATTCCAGAACTGATTGATTGAGTTAAACGAGACAAGCAGCAGTAAGGATATTCTTCTTCTTTAAGACTTTAAAGCAGTGTTTCTCAAACTGTGGAGCACGCCCCCTGGGGGGGGCATTATAACTCTACGAGGGAAGCGCGAGCATATCGAAAATAAAAGATTTAAAAAAATTAATTTACTGAAAGGAAATAAAACAAAATACTTTCTGACATAATAAAGAACACTCATTTACATTGATATAATTTATACATATCTGGCGATATTACATCATGAAAAAATAAATGCTTCAACGCGCTTATTAGCTATCTTGATCCTATAACTAAATAAAAGACATTTTGTTTGATTTGCTGTAATCCCACGAGAGAAGTTTTTTATTATGTTTTCTTTTTAAACCTAAAATACTACTCTTTCAAAGAAAAAATAAAGCCCAGACCCAGAATCAAAAAATTTCAAAGAAGGTAAAACAAATTCATCACTGTTATTATTTTTGAAATACTGCATATTAGCAGTAGGAAGAAAGGAAGACTTAATTCACTTTTCACCCAAAAAGAGGAATACATTTGCTGATCATCTGATTGACCTTCGATTTTAGCTGGTATAGTTAGTTCCATCCCCTCTCTTATGTGTTTATTTTCGTTTAGAGAAGTTGTAAATAATGTATTTCTGCTGCGCGTTTTTCTATGTTAAAGAAATTTATGATATTTGGAAAAGCACAGAGAGCACTTTGAAGGATTAATGGCCAAGATTTATTTGAGTATTCTCAAACGTATAAGCATAATGAAAAACGTTTTACATAATTCTTTGTAGAACTAACATCAATATTTGTTTATATATATTGCATATTTTTGTATTTTATACATCCGTATTCTTATAATATCCATATATTTAGTTTGCTTCTAACGCGGGAGCAGTCCCGCGGGGCACACAGCAGTTTCATCCATCAGGCACTTGGGGCAGGCACCCAATTAAGCTGGATTTAGCCGGATCAGAGACCCTCTTTGGACCCGACAATGCCAAGAGTCCCCGTAGATCTGCTGTGTCCAGAGCCCGAAATGAACTTAAACCGCCTCAGTTTGTGTCCTTTATTAAAGTCACGCACATTTGAAATATTTTAGTTCAGTTTGATTGGATTTTTTTTAATAATCAAAGAAAAATTGAGAAGTCCTTAAAAGTAGGTAAGTATACTTTCTCTAAATTATTCACTGGAATGACGATTTTTATCGTGCACTATAAAATCTATACTAATATATAAAAGAAAGAGTTTGTGTGTGTGTTTCAGTTATTCCGACCAAATTAAGCAACCCAGAAGTATGAAACTTGGCATGTAGAAGCTATAGGTCGTTATGCTATTAACCTCGAAGAGTTTTTTTTCAAAATTTGCTTTAGATTTTTTTTTAAATTCAATTTTTATGCGATTTGTCAGCTAAATGGAGATATGACGTCATCAGCTCTGTCAAGTCTTAACTTTGCGAAAATTAATATTTTGAGCAGTTTTGGAGGGGATTTTAACACATGTTATTGTAAATATATTTATTTATGGTTGTATTTATTCGTTTTTTCAACTTTTTGGGGAGGAATTACATTTGTTTTTCGAAAAAATCGTTGTCAAAAAAAGTTTTTTCTAAATTTCATTTTTCCGATTGGCAACACTACTTTGATAACAGTAGATTTTCAATGTTTTAAAATGTGAATCGTATTTGATTCACAACGTATTTTATCCTTTTCCGTATTTAAAAAAAAGGGGGCAATATGTACCGTTAAAGTGTACTGATATTCAAGGCGATGTGATTTCGTTCTTCGCTTAACTTTTGGATCCGAAAATTTTGTGACGAGATATCAACATCAGATGGATTGTTAGCCCGCCAACGTTAGTGGACAATACTAAAGTTTCGCCACCGTATTAAATTCATGTATCTGTGTATAATTTTTGTTTATAATTTTTTCTTATCAACTTTTGTGATTTGTAATAATGTATGCTGATTGCGCAATGGAAAAAGTACCCATCTTGCAATGCCTAAGATTATTAAAGCTACTTTTTTTATTGCTGTGGCCACTTTTTTAGATATCTACTTCCCATAAAATGACAGAATTTTTTAAGGATGAGATGAGTTGAGAAAATTCATATCCTGAGAAATTAGAATAAAATTCAGAGATGAAGACTTGAAACTTATTATTCTTTTTCTGGTTACAATTTAATGGCAAAAATTGATCTACATAATTAAAGTAAATTACAGTTTTACAAATTGAACAATAAGTATGAACAGTTGTATAATTTGAACAATACGGTAGGTCCGCCAGGGAGTGCCCTCCTTGTAGTAAGACTGAAATATGAATTTATCATCTGTTAAAAGTATCCACTTTAAATTAAAATTGACTTTATATCCAAAATAAAGTAGGGAAACTGAAATCACTTCATTCGAACATCGCCGTGATGCCAAATTCTAGAAAAGTGTCCAGGAAGAACCTTTCTATAAGCCAATGAATGATCACAACTCTGTAAACCTAAAAGCGAAACCAAAAAATAGTTTCAGTCAAAGAAAAATCATCAAGATATTCTCACACATTTTAAACTTTTTTTAACTAACATTGTTTAAAGATGTCCTTAAGTATCTTAAAAACTTGGACTTTTAACTAGTTTTATTTTCACATTTTACATTAAAATATTGAAAATATTTCTGAGTTAATATTTATAAAAGATCATCACAACATGCTGCTTTTCACAAAATTTGACACATAACTGAATATTTACTCTCAATATACTTCTCAGTTTGTCTAAATTTTTAAGATCTTGATAGCCGAATGATTAAAATCCTCGTTAAGAAGGCTTTCCATTATATATATATGTAATAATATCCCAGTAATAAAATGTTTTAAAATAATTTTTAACTATCTATGGTCCATCCCTTCAGGACCAACGTTTTAGTACTAAATTAGCCATCCACCGAGCGAGAATATTTTGAACTACATCTAGTTACCCAATCAGATCATGTGATTTGAGCGGCCTATAAATACCGAGATTCCTGGATACCAACTCTCTTTCGCATCTGTATTTGCATCAACATGTAGCCGGCTGCAGCTTGTGTTTATTGTGTCGTCCTTGTCTTTATGTGTTCAAGATGCGCAATAAAAAGCTTAATTAACCTCAAGACCTCATCAATCTCATTTAAAGAATCCTATTTCTACGGCCAACATCGTCATATTACACACACACACATATCGTGTTTTTCGAGTGAACATCAAGACATTTTAATTTGAACTGTCTTTATTCCATGAAATCACTTCGGAATCTGATTTGTACGAGAGAGAGACGGGCGCGTGTTAAACATCAAAATACGCGGCTACTCAAAAGCCAGAAGTCTTTTCAAGTACATGTCTTATCGAAGAGGTATACTTGAGAATTTAAGCATGACATAGTTGGTACTAAAAATTAATGGTCGGATCGGAGAAGTTCTGTTAAAGCCATGTGTTCTTCATTCCCGAACTTTTAAAACTAATAAATTTAATACTGGAAGATGTAACAAGAAAATAAAATTTAGAAGTGATATAGGGGTTTAATTTTAGATCTAATTTAGTTATCTCTCTCTCTCTCTCTCTATATATATATATATATATTTTTTTTTTATATATATATATATATAGTATCGACGACTAAGTCTACTTTAAATATTTCAAGATTAAAGATTTCCCTTTGACGTGTCATGGATATAGTGAATGGGGCACCATTTAAATGCCAACAGAATCATCGGACACGGTTCTGGATTATGAGATGTATTTTCTGAGGTTAACGACTTCTGTATCGGGCAGCTGGAAAGATTTCAAAAAGCAGAAAAACCAACCAGCAATTGTTTTCCTATACTTAGGGCTTAATATTTATTAATGCTGTACATTATACACGAGGACTATTGGTGACGAACTTTAAAAATTTGAATTAAAATCGACGAAAGGTCTTCGAACCACAATTTAATTATAAAATTTATCAGCTCCTCAACATAGATTGTCCTGAGCAGCACAACGACTCGAATACATGACACCATTAAAATAATGCCAAGCACAAGCTCATGACTCTTACCTCTCAGATATCGTATAGACTTTCTAATTTCCAATAATGGTGTTCGTCGCTTAAAATCCCTCTAGCATCGATTCTTCCAAATCATGAGGTGGCCACGGTAGCCAAGTGGTCTAGGCATCGGACAGTGACTAGCATGTCACGAGTTCGATCCCAGTACCACTGAAGACCCGCCGTGTAGGAGAGCGATGCCCGTTAAATCTGTCGAGTGCTCAAACGTCCTCCCGTTGTTGTGGTGTGGTAGTTAGGAGAAGGGAGTGCCAGCTCAGGTGTCGTCCGCGTCAATTGACCATGGTTCAAAATTACGCGGACCGTCCCCAAAAGCCTCGTGTAGCTGAACAGTGGGGCGTTAATATTCACTCACTCCAAATCATGAGAATTTTATTTTCAGTCTATTAGCTTTACTTCGTTTATTGCAGTACAATGAAGAATTTTATTTTTCTGAACTCTATATACATTTAGTGTTGATTTTTTTAAATAAACATGCATAAGGTTTTTAATTTTTTTCTTAATTTTTATTGATTTATTTCTTCAAATAGCTGAATAATGTATTTTTATTTAAATACGGTATTATTTTATTGAAAGTATTATGAACCTACTCTAAAATAGATATTTCGATATGTTCTACAGATTTTACTTCTAAACTCTTCAAATCGCGTATTAATCCTTCAAAAATATGCATTCCCTTAATATGCAATGGTTTTGGAAAAGTAGATATTTTTTAAATTCACATTTTACATGTGTCTGGCTTGAATCAACTCATATTAACGTGTTGCATAGAATTGCGTCAAGAGCAGAGGTACTCAACGCTTTTTTTTTTATCACCGAGCCAAATATAAATTATATATATTTCACGCGAGCCGCGCAATATGAGTATAATAAGTAAGAAAAAAACATTATGAGACCAAAGCAATATTGAAAAAAAGCAAAATTGATCAATACATTAAAAAACATTTTTGACTTTTATTTTAATATTATATTGAACTTTCTATCAAACACACACAACATATTTAAATTTATGCATTTTTAATACTCAGTTGTGGGGTAGTTTCTATTTCCTTTCAACCATGATTAAATCTTTTTCACATTCTGCAATCAAAACAAGAAAGAGTTGATTTTTTGATGAATAAGATTTTCAACTAAATTTTTAGTACAATGTTTTTAAATAATAGAAATTCTTTGTTCAAGGGCTATGGCCGGGCTATATGTGACCCGTGGTGGCAGGCTGAGTATCACTAGTCTAGAACCAAATAAATATATTAAATATACTTCATTTTAAAGAATAGTAATTAGATGACGTCAGTGTAAATGAAATACAGAAGTAATAACATCATTAAGTGGTGTCTTGTTTTACTCCCATTGATCTGCTAGTGCCGAGAATACGGATTTAAAAGCCGAGGAATGTTCTGATGTCAAAGCAGCTTACGTTAATTCGGATGATACGCAAACTGGAAACAATTTTGGTGGAGTTTGCGGCAAAAATCAAGGGCGAAATGCTATTTAGCACTTATGAAAACCAACTTAAATTATTGGACGGCATATCACATATGATAATAATTACGGACAAATTATGGAACAGAAAAGTATTTTTTGTTAGAAATCTTAGTAAAACAAGTTATTTACATATAGCACACATATTCCTACAATACACGCATTAAATATTTCATATAAATATTTCAGTATGTGAAATTTTGAATATTATCTCGTTGAAAGTTATATTCGGTATTTGTAATCTTGAACTAATTTTGAGCTGATATCTTCATCTTATTGAGCTAAAATTTGTATACACGTTTAGTTGGTGACAATGCATTTTTGACCATTTATATTCCGATATTGCAATTAATTAAAAAGATATTAATTAAAAACGTTAAACTAATTTTGGGCGCCAACTTCAAAATGTCAGTATTGTTGTAATAATGTTATTGTTACAACAATGTAAAAGTTGGCGTCGAAAATTGGTTTTCAGCCAAACTGGAATTTCATAACGTTGCGCTAATGACTGTATTAATAACTTTGTCTAAAAATAATTATATTTCTACAAAGTAAAAATCTAATTTCTGCAACGTATGCAATTTGTTTAGAAATTTCTATGTATTTTTTTCGATTTAAATTCAAAACAAAAAAAAAGTAGAGCTATTTTTCAAGTAGATTGGTACATTGCATACCTTTCTCAAAGCTGCAAAGTTAAACTGAGAGGGAGCATTGTAGAAATTTAAAAAATTTATCTAACTTTAATCTATGAAACTCAGACAAAAAATAATTACAGAATCATAAAGATCATTTATTTCGTCCGATAAGGTATAATGTTTTTTACGAAATAATTATATTTGTATTTCTTACGATTTGTTTTTAAATAATTCAAAATCGATGCGTTTTTATGAAAATAATGTCTAAATCGTTGCGCATGAAAATTTTTTTTGTTTAAATGAATCGACATTCCTTACTAAAACAGCTCATGCTTTGCTTTTTTAGAATTAGTCATTTAAAAAATAAAATGCCGAAAACTTTTTTTTTACGATTTTTCAAGAAATACTCAAAATTTTAATTAAACATTTAATAACTTCGTCATTTGTGAAGAAAATCTCATAAATTTTTTTTTCGTGTGTAGGACAATATTACCCAAGATCTGTACGAAGATTGAAAAAATTGCTTAAAATTACGGATTTTAAAAAAATTGTGTTTTTAGTCTAGTACCCTTTTTGGGAGAATTCATTTAGCTAACTGTTCGAAAATAACCGGCAAACACCTAGCATTGAATGAGATGAACATACTGAGAAACTGTCCAGTGATAACTAAAAGTGAAAATAAATTAAAAGTAAAAATCTTTTTTAAAACAAGCTTTTATTTAAACGCGCTAAAAGAATAAAATAAATTTTCTTTAAAACTTTTTTTTCTATCACTTTTTCCGTCATTACACAATTTATATGATATAAAGCTTGTCGGAGATTTACTCTGCAGATAAACAAGTAAATTAAATAACTTGATCGGATTGATTTTATTTTTAAAAATTTCAAACTAAGTAAATAAGAGTACTTTAATCTCGCGACGAGCTTTTATATCATATAAATTGTGTAATGACGGAAAAGTTGATAGTAAAAAAAGTTAAAGAAAAATTTATTTTATTCTTTTTATCGCGTTTAAATAAAGCTTGTTTAAAAAAGATTTTTTACTTTTAATTTATTTAAATTAGAAATAAATTTTTCTACACACAACGTGTAAGCTGCCAAAAATAGTTTTTTTCTAGTGGAAATAATTGATATGCTTGAAATATATACATTTTTCCGTAATTTTCTTAATAAATAGTGTGATATAAAGAACTATCTGAGCAACTTCCAACAAGAAACCTTAATAAAAGAGGATCAGCATTCCTTTTACCGGATTGAATACATATTCATGAAATGTGTTTCTATCAAATTTAAATATCGTTCCTAACCTCCTTGAATTGGGTAAGTTTAAAAAATCTGGATCGATGTTGATTAATATTATACATTTTATAATATAACAGTGCATCGAAATGCGTATTTTCGACTGAATCCTTGTGGCATATAGTTTAAAACAAAACAAACGGAATTTTTGATTATGAAATGAACTAAGCTTACATTTGATAAATTAATTATAATAACTATCTAATTCTTCCTTGATCATCTAAATAAGTTTATTCATGTAATTTACATTTTAATTTTTATTTATATATTCATGTGATATTATTTTTAACGTTAAATGCATTTACACAAAAGAAATAGAATTTAATATTTTAATAAACAGGATAGAGCGGTATTACAATTCCTTCCGTATTAACTTTAATTTTATCAGAGAATTCCAAATGTTTGTGCAAAATACAAAAATATGTTTTTTTAATAGAACAGGTGCAGAACCATATTTCACGAAATCTACTTAAAAAGTATTACTTTAAATTTAAAGAACACAATTTTTCTAAAAATTTAGAATTTAACAATTAAAAGTATTCAAGAACTGTTTTATGCAGAAAAGCAATAAAACAATTTTTTATTGGTCTAAATTAATACATTCACGCTATAAAAAAGCGTTCCGTCATCCACAACAATACAAACTTAGTAAAATGGTCGTGATCAATAATGAGCACTTTCCGTTATGATTATATATGAGCACATTTTTGTCGAATATTAATTGACTGAAAATTATAATAAAACTATTAATTAATTCACATACCTGATTTTTTATTTGAAAAACTAAAATGACGCATTAAACTAAAGACTTTACAAAAAATCCTTTCGTAAATTCAAAGTGTCTAATTTTCTCCAGGGAACAAGCCTCTATAAAAAAATTGCATTCAAAGAGAAATGGTTGCAAATATCAAAAACCTAAAGGTTTTGTTTTTCATGAGTACGCAAATGTTTTTTCAAATAACCACTTTGAGAGAAGGCTTTGTTGCAAACTTCACAAACATGAGGCTTTTCCTTTGTATGGAGAAGCAAATGTAGTTTTAACGTATCAATACGACAGAAAGATTTGTTGCACATTTCACAAACATGATTCTTTTCCTTGGTATGGATACGCAAATGAGTTTTTAAACTACCACTTTGAGAGAAGGGTTTGTTGCATACTTCACAAACATGAGGCTTTTCCTTGGTATGGATAAGCAAATGTCGTTTTAAAATCCAACTTTGTGAGAAAGCTTTGTTGCACATTTCACAAACATGAGGCTTTTCCTTGGTATGAATAAGCAAATGTGTTTTTAAATTACCACTGAGAGAAAAGGCTTTGTTGCATACTTCACAAACATGAGGCTTTTCCTTGGTATGGATACGCAAATGTTTTTTTAAATTACCACTTTGAGAGAAAGCTTTGTTGCATACTTCACAAACATGAGGCTTTTCTTTGGTATGGATACGCAAATGGCGTTTTAAATTACCACTCTGAGAGAAAGTTTTGTTACATACTTCACAAACATGAGGCTTTTCTTTGGTATGAATCAGTAAATGTCTTTTTAGAGTACTCAGTTTGTGGAAAGACAACATGCATATTTCGCAAACACGAGGTATTTTTTTAAATGATTTTTCAAACATTTTCAAATTATTAGTATTATACTTAAACTACTTGCTGAATTCACAAGTGTAAGTCGTATAACTCAGGTTTGAAAAAGAAAATCCTTCTTTTCCTTTCTAACGCACCAAAGAAAAAAGCCACGTTGCAATTTTGTCAGAAATAACCTTTCATATCCAAATAAATTTATACAGTAACCGATTAATTTTCTTGATTGTCTATTGAAATTTTAATTGAAACGTATTTTTGGGCTTAAATAGCTATGCCAAAAATCAAACGCAGGTGGAAAAAACTTATTTTATTTTGAGAGCCAGTTTTAGAACAGTTTTTCGCTTTTCATTTGCTTAAGAAATTGGTTGGCTTTAAAATAGCATTTGCGCAAAAATCTAAAATACATGTGGAATGATTAGTTATACTAAAGTTTATTCACGTGAAAATATAGAATTAAGTAATGAGCAGCAATTGGAAAGAAAATCCACATTATGATAGACTATCAAGTTCGTGCAGGATAATTCAAAGAGATTCTGGACCTTGATGTGCTGCATGAAGCAATAAGCATTCTAAAAAGTAGAAGTACTGCAGAACAGCAAATTTTACAATTTCAGAGTTTGATTAAGTTAGTGTCATTAGTTTATGAGAAAAAAACCATAAAGCCGAATTTTAAATATTTAATGTGTGGCTTTAATAAGTGTCACTGAAAAATAACAACGTCATTAGCCAAACAATCTGAAACAACAGTAATTAGTATGCCGGGGGTGATATGTTAAATGACGTAGCAATTTTGACTTCCAATGGATGATTGCAAGTTTTTTAACGCTTTACGATTCTAAAGAATCTGAAGTAATATTCATTTAATAAGCTTTTCTTTCTAGAGGACAAGTTTCTTAAAACTTTAAAGGTGAATTGGACCTTTAATTTGAACATTTTCTCTTTGATTAAAAGGTAAGTGCTCCGATTCATAGAGTGGTCCGATTCATGTTAAATCTGTCGAGGCTGAAACAAATGATATGGTATTTAGGAGATGGTGGTACCAGTTCAAGTGTTGTTTTCGTCCCTTGAACATTTTCAAAATAAGGAAGTCCATCGACTAAGCCCTCGTGTAGCTAAATAGAGTGACGTTAGTATTCACTCACTCACGTGGTTCATTAATTGGGAGGACCATGGTTGCTAGGTGCTCCTGGTCTCGAAATGTTGAACGGTACTGATCGAGTCTTCGGTAGGCGTTCTTGTGACGAAGAGGGCTCACCTTTTAGAAAGGTCAATGTGTGAGTGTTTTTTAGGTCACACTATAAAAAACTCGCAAATTATTGGCTACGAAAACCATGTATTATTGAAGCATGGTCAAGTGACAAGGACTTAATATGAGTTGGCACTCCTCTTTACTAATTTCCATACTACGCCAAACAAAGTGAGGACTTTTAGAAACAACAGATTAACGTGAACTACTGGGTCTCAGTAGCATTAGGGCTTGAATACATATTCCGGCCACGAGCTTGTAATCTTAATTACTTAAGTACCGTTTCCACATCATGTAAAAGGGAGGATAAATATTGAATAAGTCGGTCAAAGCTTATGCATTGACCATGCATGGATGTGTTTAGTGAGTGCTGGCATATCATGTTTCATCCTCGTTACTTGACAATAGTACAGAAAACTACGAAAGTGAATACCGTCATCTGTTTTGCGCTTACAATAGGTGGCTTAAATTAAAATTAAAATAAATAAGTCACATTAATTAGAAAAAAATCGAGAAACAAACTTTCGGAATTATAATCAGTTAAAATTAGGAGGAAACATAGATTATATATAGCGAAGAATAAGACATCCAATGCAGTAAAAAATTACTCATGTTCAAAATTTTGAAAACAGACATCGCATCTTGAGAATGTAATGAATCAAAAGTTTAATGAACTTATTGAACGATTGTTCTATTGAAGTTACCATTAATAGTTCAAGACAATGGAATTTTTTGTTTTAAGACCTCGTTGAAAAAAAGAGTATGAAACTAAAATTGGTATATAAATATTTAAATAAGTTCTTAAAATATTAAAACATAGAACGCTTATACTTTGTTTATCTGAAAACAACTTTTTAATGAAGCCAATTCTAATCTCATTGTTTTTTCTTTCACTCTGAAGTAATTGAACTGTTATCGTTCAGACAATTGCAAAAATCTTAATTGTAATCAAAAGAACACGAAACAACAAAAACTGGGATTTTTTTTTCTCAAGAGCTAAATTATCATCCTCTTTTGGTTATGAAGTTACTATCAATGAATGAATAAATATAATTCTATTAAAATTTCTGTAACGTAAATTTTTTTGTAGGATTTTTTTTCGAGTTTGTTGCTACAGCTTTGAAAAAGTAAAGGCATCACTTTGTGAAAATGGAAAAACTAAAAGAATAAAACTCGGTTATTTCAAACACACAGCATGAAAATCCAAATGATCCATGATTGCGTATTTGTGTCATTCTTACATGAAAGCTTTGGGTGACGGATTCCATTACTATTAATCCCATTCAGATAAAAGGGTGAACACTGAGTTGGTTCTCGCACGCTAACATGGGCATTCCATGTCATTTTTCTTTAAAAGATAAATCCTCAAGTAGTTTAGTACCCAACGTTGTCTAGGGCTTTCGAGTTTCAAAGTTCTATCGTTGGCGGTATATAGAAGTTTCAAGATGGGTACCAGCCCAGGAATCGTCCTTGTAACTTGACAAGGATTAAATATTACGAGGACAGCCATCGATTGTCCTCGTGCTATTTTACAGGGCAACGTGAATAAACACTTGGAATAACTTAAAGTGCATCCCATCAACACGTTTTAGTGACTTTTGGAATCGCATTCACGTCTTCTCAGACAACCGCTGGCAATCTACTCGGTTGAGGTGTACTCTTGAAGATAGGGTACTCCACGGAATCGTCAAACGCATTATAAAATGTTAATATTAAGGAAATTTTACTTCTTAATCATATAAATGGTCAAAAGCACAAAATTACAATAAAACGCATAACATAGAATAATTGAAGTATAATATCGCACTGTTGTAGTTAATTTCTAATTTTTAGAAAGAAATAAAGACAGAAACTATCAAGTATTCGTTTTTGACCGTGGAAGAAAAACAAGTTTTGTCAAACCTTCAGTTACAGTTATTATTTTTGTGGGATATCAAATGAAAAAAGGCTATTATCCCATTTGTCAATCTTTTTGGATTGTTTTGATGGGATTACTTAAATAGAGTGTACTCAAATAATAGATGCTTGAAATAATGGACCAAAGATGTTTTGACGGCTATGCTTAGGAATGGCAAGATTAATGACAATGCTTAAATAATGATTGTTTTCTAATTGATTTCTCTGACAATTTATCATCCGTTCAATCCATACTTCAGTGCTTTGTCTCCCAACCAGCCAAAAATTAAAATATTCTTTAAAGACATTGCTCCAAATATGTTGACATTAAACGATTACATATCAGCTTTGATCCTTCCCGGAAAATGTGTACATTTTTGAAAAAAATTATTGATACTTTTATATATTTTTATTCAACGTTAGATCTTTTAGAACTCAATAAAATACATCAAAGCATTAAAGGATGTTTATTGAGTAGATTATCTCTTCAGTCCCTTAAATCAAATATTTATGTAAAAAAGGTATATTTAAATGAAGGGGAAAAAAGGAGAAGTTAAGGAGATATACTCTACTAATTTGTGTCTTTTTTCTTCAACACATCATTTGAAGTTGAAATTATCTTTTATTTTAAAAAAATCATATAATCATGACTCGATATTTTGTTGTATATTGTGAGTAAGTCATTTTGATCGATGATTTCTCGAAAATTTTGATCCTTGGTCCAGGGACTGGAACTACATCTTAGCTGGCATCGCTTCTCCAAACTCACATCAGAGTGTAGTGTTAGATTCCGACGGATTTAACCCTTTGTGTGCCATGGAACCACTAGTGGATACATGCTATGTATAAGGGCATAATTCTAGTGTAGCTTCATGTCGATACATGCCATACTTAAGTGAACAATCAGCGTAACCTGCCCAGGAAACTTTTTAAGGTAGATTTTCTTTTATTGGGATTGTCTAAAATTATAAATGTTAAGTTACAAAATACGTGGGTTACAAAAATTTGAAAAAATAGAAAGATTAAAATTACAGATCTTTGTGATCTTGCTCGAAATGTTTCTAGGGTCAGTGAATATTAACGTCGGATTATTCAGCTATACTTGAGGTCTTTTGGTGACAGACCCAGTAATTTTGAACCCTAGTCAAATGACGAGGATGGCACCTCAGCTGGCACCCATCATTCTTAACTTCCACACCACAACTACGGAAGGAAGTTTGAGCCTCTACATGTATAAAGTGCATCGGCCCCCTTGCCCGGAGGGTCTTCAGCGGTACTTGTTTCGAACTCACGACAAGCGAGTCACAAGTCCGCTATCTTGACAACTAGGCTACTGCAGCCACAAAATGTTCTTGGAACCAAAAGCTTCTCCACATGCATTACATAACTGTATTGTCTGTGTTGTACCATTTCTTCGTCTTCTTCTTGACAAAAAGGTAAATCCCCATCTGAGTCACTGTCGTATTCACTGGTTCCCGGCCAATATTCTCATTCAGGATCACTTGGCATGAAAATATCACCACATATTGGCATTAAAAAGTAAAAATAAACAATAAATATTGTTATTCAAACATTAGAAAACCAAACGAAATACGAGAGAACGTGCATCTTAGTCAGTGTCAAAAGAAAAAATGAAATGTGCATCGTAACGTCAAGGTCAGTATTCCCAAATATCTGGGATTTCTGGGGATACTAGAAAGTGAAGAGTGGTATGCAAGAGGTTTACGTGCAGTTAGCCAGTCTGCACAGAGGTCTTTAGAGGCACTGGGGGTTGATCTCATAACATTCCAGCCACGAGTCATTAACCTTGACCTCTAGTACATCATGGCCACTATACTGAATCGGGAATCAAACTAATATAAATGGATTATAAATGTACCCATATTCGGTAAATAGTTACTGTTGTTTTGAAGATTTAGGTTTTTTGAATAAGAAATGCTTTTATGATTTTAATTGTGTAATTCCTTTTTATATTAATACATGTTTATAGGTTTTTGTATAAAAATATTCGAAAAGAGAATCATATGTCTTAAAACTTCATTTATTCGTAATATTTGGAAAATATTTTCCTAAACTTTTCTTTATATTATTCTACAATTGCTAAAATGTACTGATAACAATTCAATAATATCTTATGATCTTTTGCGAACTTTTAATTAAAAAAACATTTTACAAAATTTAAAGGGATTTAAGCAATATTCTATGAAATATCTATGTCCTGCATAAATTTAAAACTCGTTCAGAGAGAAGTATTTATAATTATAAGGCATTGCAGAGACAGATTTATGTAATAAATTTTACTTCTATTTAAGGGGTCTGGCACATGAATTTTTGAAAAATGATCGATTTTTACTTTTTATATTTTTAAAAAAGTTCAAACACATTTCTGCTTAAAATTATATATGATTTATGGAAATACAATAAAGAGAAGTATTTTTATTTATTTTTTAAAAGGAAGCCACACTTTCCTTGAGGCTCCTCGAGGAGCACCTGTCTTTCATCATGCCTAATTTTTGGATGAAAGCGCGATTTGTTTTGTCTACAATTAGTATAACCTTTTTTTTTTACACATAAATAAAACGATTTTTCTTTGAATAAAGGAAAAAACAACTCACCACAGCTATTTGTTTTCGTTTGGTTTGTTGTTAAATGGGATTATTCTTGCTTGAACTTGCTAATTGTGAACTCTAATTTATTTATCCAGATTTTTTTTTCTATTTAATCCACGTTTTACATTAAATTATGTATTAGTATTTTATTAACCACAAAAATTATGGGGAGATCTAAAGAAATATTTAAAAAACTCAAAAATGTCAGCGTTCAAAAAATGAATGATCAAAATGTTCCAGTTATCACATCAGACAGCACAGAAACTGTTATTCAAAGTGCTTCAAAATGAAAACTTATTTCAAACAACAGTTTATATGAAGATATGGAAGGAAGTAATAAAAAAATGTTTTAATAAAATTAAATTTATTGAATAAAGCCTTATTGAACTTTTTTGCTTGTAAAAACTGTGGCCATTCCATCTCATTGGAGGCTTCTAAAAGAGTTGGAATCGTGTATTACCTGGAACTTTGTAGTAGTTTTTGCGCAAAAAAACGTGGTTTCCATACGTCAACTAAACTGAAGAATAAAAATAAACTTTTCCACTCAAATATCAGATTGGTATTTACTTTCAGATCTATTAGAAGAGGTCGTTCAGCTGCAGAAACATTCTGTGGACTTATGAACTTGCCATCTCCAACTGATAAATTCCGTGCTTATACAGAATTGTTGTTCGACTCTTCTAAATGTACCCGTAAATAATCAATGAGAAAATCTGTGGAGGAGGCAACATGAAAGGAAGGTAGCCGTGACATTGTTGTTGCCTCTTAGATGGTTCATGGCAGAAAGAGGATACCAGTCCCTCAATAGTATTGTTACAGCTACGAGTGTTGATACTGGAAAAGTTATTGACTTTGAAGTGTTTTCGAAACATTGTCGGTGCAAAACTGCATTTAATTCTGTTCGTGAACCATCATGTATTGCCAACTATAGTGGAACAAGTGGAGGCATGGAAGTGAAAGGTGTAACGGCGATATTTGAAAGATCCGAAGCTCATTATGGCATTCGTTATACAAAATATTTAGGCGATGGATATTCAAGAGGTTTTTCATCAATACTTGCCCTGAATCCTTATGACACTCAAGTAGAACAATTACTGCGGGTTGGGCATATCCAAAAGCGTATGGGTAACCATCTTTTGGATCTCAAAAGAAAAAACAGAGGAAAAAAATTAAGTGATGGAAGAAGCCTATGTGGACGCAACCGACTCGCCGACATTTTAATTTCAAAAATTCAGAGGTTTTATCGTATGGCTATTAGAAACAATATTAATAATTTACACAACATGAAAACTGCCTTTTGGGCTGTTTATTTCCATCTTTTGACTACAAATGACAAAACCCTCAACATGAATTGTGTCCCTCGGGTACAAATTCATGGTGCAAGTTTCAGAAAGTAAAAGCTGAATTTAACGAAAAGCATTATGATCATAAAAAACATACTCATGTGTCATCTTCCCTCATGAATGAAATTAAGTCAATTTTTAGAGATTTAGCTTACCCTAGGTTTTTAGAAAAAGGTCTACATGGAAAAACTAAAAACCCCAATAAGTCAGTTAACAATACCATATGGCCAGTCATTCCAGAATCTACGTTTGTGGAGTTAAAAACTCTAAAATTGGGGATAAATATGGCAATTTCACAATTCAATAATGGGCTATGTAGCCAAATTATTCATTTTAAAACATTGTGGTACTGAACCAGGTTTTAATTGTGTGTCATGCTTTAAAAAATTAGATGCATGTAGGATTTGTGTAGCCCAACGAAAGCATCTTGAGATACAAAAAAAAAAAAAGGCTAGATTGATAAAAATAATGAAAAAAAGAAAATTAGAAGGTCTTTTGTAGAACCAAAGGGCAATGAAAATGTTTCATATGCTTCTGAAAAGTATTAAGAAAGGTAAATCGTCAAAAATTACAAATTTTTACTTTAAAGCCTGTTTTCTCAAAATGCAATATTTTTCCCTTTATGTACCTTTTCTCAGAAACTAATTAATGTAGGGTCCTCAAATTTTCAGTAAAGCTATTTTCAACATGTTTACACATTTTAATGGAGGGGATAAAATATATCTAGCAAACCTTTTCAGATAACGTCTTTTTAAACAAAATTTTAGGGGGGGAGATTAGACACTTTTTAAAAATTCATAAATATTTTAATTTTAATTAAAAAGTCAAAACATTCAATTACAGTCTTATTGACAGTACATATGACCTACTGTAAAAAATTTATCAATGAGAAGCAAGTAGTTTCTGAGAAAAAGGTTCATAAACTTACATAATTTAACATATGCTCCTATGGAAGTGCCAGATTTCCTTAAAATATACTCTACGTAACTCTCCTGAAAGAGATAAATATGCATTTTTTAAGGGATGATTCATAAGAGAGCATTCTCACAATTTAATTATATGAATACAGATTGTCCTCGAATGCCAGGTATAAAATTGGAGGGGAGGTAGAAAACATCCTGAGGAGTCATAATTACATAGGAAAGCATGGGAAGCAACGTAACCCTAAAAAGATAGACACAAAGAAAGGAAAGCCCCTGCACAGAATGTAGTATTAAACTCTTCAATGCACAAAAAAACAATGAAAATAAAATAAAAACCGTCACAGAAGGTGTTCGAAACTGAAGCCATTTGCATGTATGCAAGCACGACACCGACGTGTTATGAATCGGCAAACTTGTTCGAAAATATTGGACGTTACACGGATTTTATCAGAAGCGATGAATATTCGTGCCACCAGGTCCATTTAAGAATAGATAAACCTTGTCGACCACGAGTCTCTTCATGACACCCCAAAGAAAAAAATCCAGAGGAGATAAATCAGGAGATCTGGGAGACCAGGCAACGGATACACCACGCTTAATCCCCTATTTGGAAATGACCAGTCCAAAAGACCCGAAAACATTCCATAATGAGATGGTGCCCCGTCCCGTTGAGACTAAATGTTGCTCCGAACAGGTGCTGGGACATCGGTAAGAAGTTTCGGAAGTGCCTCCTGTTGAAAGACGAAATACTTATCAGAGTCTAGTCGATGCGGTAGGATATATGGGGCAAGTAAACTGTCCCTCGTGATACTTGCCCACACATTAGCAGTGAAACATTGTTGTGGTCGTGTGCTGTGTGGGTTGTTGAAAGCCCACATATGCGCATTGTGCGTTTTTAGCACCCCTTCAAGTGAAATGGTTGCTTCGTCACAGAACAATACGGAACTGGAAAAGTGGATGTATGCCGCACTTCGGTTAACAAACCATTGTGAAAACGTAACACGTCATGGGCGATCATCTGGCTGTAATAACTGCACTCTCTGTACATGAAATAAATGTAAGGATTCAACCTGCAGTATACTATAGATAGTTGTTCGAGATCTTCTGGTTACAACAGCAAGCACCCGCACACTGGTACTGGGATTTTGGTCCTCAGCATGCAACATGCCCTCTTCAAATATGGATGTCCGCAGCCGCCCAGTACCTTCAAACATGACACTGAAAGATCCATGTTTCGCCAAGTTCTCATGCACCTGAGCGAACGTCTGATTATCCATTTAACGCTTCTTTGGATATCTTTCCTTATACAACCAAGCATCGGTACGTCTATTTCCGTTGGCTAGGTGGTAAATTGAGTGCATATTCGCTAACTTCGCATTTGTTTCATGATTCTTATTCCTCGCACGCTGGTAGAGACTGAAGTGAAGAAACCTCGCGTGCCTAAATTGCGAGCTCACCTACGCGACGCCACCTATCACTTTCCGCCCATGCTTTCCTGTGTGATTATAGCTCCTCACAATGTTTTCTACCTCCCCTCCAAGTTTGTACACGGCATTCTGGAACAGCCGAATGTCAATGCATTAAATCTTACGTTAATTAAATAAGTTGAATTCCATTTTCACATGCAAAATAATGAATGACAAATGCGAAGCAAAATGCAAGTTTTTGTTGGGAATGGAATGATGCAGTTAAGAAAAAATTCAGTTGAAAACATTTATTTACGTATTTCTTTCTTATCAAATATATATAAATTGGTTTCCGATCATTTAAAAAAAATGTCGTAAATTAATACCAAGTAACTTCTGAAACATTGTTTTGTAAAGTTGTGCTAGGAATCAATATAAATTCACGAATTATATATCATCTAAATAAAAAGAAGAAAAGCGACTTACCCATCAGAATATTTTCGGAACTAAAAGACCTACGGACTTGAAATTTGGTATGCGTGTTTCTTTCATGCAGAACTAATCCTCAGGAAAGGGTTTTGCAAAACTCGAAACCCAGACGAGATTTCTAAGGTTTTAAGGGGTGTCATAGAAAAAAAATTCCTGTGTCGGAACTATTAGAGCTACAGATTTGAAATTTGGTAGCTCTATTACTTTCATGGAATAGAAATCCATTCCAAAAGAGGCTTTACAAAAATAGACCTCCAAGGGGGTTGCGAGGGGTTAAACGGGTGCTATAGATGGAAGAAAATCACACTTTTGAACTATAAGATCTTCAGACTTAAAATTTGGCAGGCATGTTCATTTCATGGAGTAGAGATCCGCTACAGAAGTTTTTCAAAAATAAAACCCTTACAGGTGTTTGCGGGAAGATAAAGGGGCGTAATAGATTAATGTTCCCGTTTTTCAATTATTAGACCAAGGAACTTGAAATTTAGCAGGAAAGTTCCTTTCATGGAGTCGGTTAAGAACGGATTTTTCGGGAATCGATTCCTGTGAAGAAGAACGGAGTTGCTGGAACGTATTGATAAAATAAATCCCTCTTTCGAGCTACCACTCTACAGTAATATTTTTTTCTGTTAAATAGTAAAAAAACCAATAAAAATGGTTCTTAAGAGATGCCATAGAGCTTATTGATAAGAAAAACTCCGTTATACTCCTGAATATTAGCTTAAAACTCATGAATAATTAGATTTAAACTTGACATTTGGCAAGCATATGCATTTTGCTGTGACTAGAGATACACTAAAAAAGTGTTTTGTAAAAATCTTCTATGAGAGAAGGGAATATGAGAGTGTAAAATATAATTCTTCTTCAATTTTAGATATTATTATTTAGAAGTCCTTTTCTTTTTAAATTAAATGGTGAGAGTTATAAGAATGTTTTTCAATACAACAGACCCCTCAGAGGGCTCACCTTCTTTAGGTGAGTACGGGTGTCACAATCCCGAGGTACCCTAGTGATCTTTTCCTTTTCCCACGGGGTTTACTGTCTTTGGTAAACACGGGCTTCAAGAACCCGGGGTACCCTAGTGATCCTTCTCTATTTTCGACCCTCTTTCTTGACATTCAATTCATTCTTTCTTTCTCTTTTCCTGTCTAGACCACAGATATTAAAACAAATGTTTGGCGCAGTATAGCCGAAGTCGGCTCTTGCGCCAATAAACCCCAAAATCACTCACTCACTCAATACAACAGAACGCTTATTAGTAGGACTTAGAATACAATAACTTACATTTATATATAAAAGGAATGTATTCGTACAACATCATGAAAAATAGCCTACGAAGTGGATGGGTGACGGCTAGTTAATTGTATAGAAGTACTTTAACAGCAAATTATTTAAGGGTAATTTAAAGATATCTGTTGTTATTTCATTCTAGAGCGTATTTTATATCAGATGGAATACCTGGTTTTTTAATAGGGTAAAATTTTAAAAAATGAAAAAAAATTCAGCCCCCTTTTAAAACATTTTGTAAACGAGAGTCAAATGTGGTGCAAGAGGAAATATAAAAAGGGTTTAAAATACGTTTCTTTTAAATGGGTGCACACAGTTCAAAAACATTATAAGGAAATGCTCTTTGATCTCAAAAGATAGAATTACTCAACATTAAATAAACTAAATTAATGCTTAACTAATTCTTAAACCAAAAAAAAAAAGAGTTAACGTTAAGAGAATTGAAATAAATGAATAAAAGCGTAAGTAAAAATTATACCGAGAAATTATATTCGTTGAAATCTGAAATACATATACAAAACAATATTTTAAAGATCATAAAACAATTCAGATAATATTCTAATAAAGAATATGTATATCAGGCTCTTCTTTGAAAAGGAAAAAGAAAATAAATTAGTTTAACCAAAATTTATAAAACTTACTTAAAAAGAAATAATAAGCTTAAGGTGAATCACAAACTACTTACAATAATAATGCAATGCAAAAAAAAAACCCGCAAACCAGTGGCTACCATTAATTTTTATGGAGTAATTTTTTGCAAAATCTTATTCAAAAAAGTTTTGTAAATCTCTACTACACAAATAAAAAAAGAAAGTAATCAAAATATTAAATATCTATGATGATAATTAAATCGTGTCTCATGTAGATCACATGATTTTTGTAAACAATAATGTGTACTTGAATATATACGCTTTCCTAAAAAACTATATGGAGAACAGTTTGTCAGAATGAAAACTATACCATGTTATCAAGTGACAAAAATTTACATCGACACAGAATGTTATAAGGAAATCCAAAACAAAATCCTATGCGAGATCATCTCAACCATAGTTTCGGTGATTAACTTTCCGAAAAATTACGTTAAACAATAAGTACAAATATTTCCATTTTTGTGTCAAAACTTAATGAATTTATAAAACTTATACACAGTATTTTTTTTTACGATCATCTACTTTAAGAAGAAGGAAATATATGGAATCTAGTTTTCGCATGTTTTAAATACCTTTCACGTTTTTTTCCCTTCTCAGCAACTT
>BMAO01032030.1:0-25418 GCA_019973975.1 Trichonephila clavata | reverse complement strand
TATTGTGACAGATCTGGTTTTGGGGCCCAAAACACATGACTCTCTTGAGGGTAGGGTGGGGCTAATAGTCTACGTCACTTCACTGGCTGAACTTCGAGTTTTTTAAAATACATAATTTAGAACTGGATTTATTCAGTATTTTAATACATCAGAGTAGAAATTTTAACAATAAACACAAATTATTATTTCATTTGATCGTACTCTGAAAATAATGGGAGTTTCAAACTCTGGCTCAGCCTCCATATAAGTCCCTAGCTTCATATAAAGTATTATTACCCTCTTGAGACCTGAGAAGTAATTCCTCAATATATTTGTAAATTTCTTGGTGTACTTAAATGGAACTATTAAAGGAAAAATAAAAAGTACTTTTAAAATTTTTATTTATGTCAATAGTGGCACCCAAATGGTATCGTGAACTACATGCATATAATGTAACAATATTAAAGTAAAGAGTTATATCGAGATCATAGTTTTTAAACAGGTTATTTTTATGCAATTCCAAGAAGCAACTCTTATTTTGTAAGTCACAGAATCAAGCATTTATATGCATCTCCCATAGATTTTCCTGGTCATCCTGAAAGCGACTACTTTATTTGATTTTTCTTTTACATGTTCGAAGTGACCATTCGATCATACCACATATTACGGTAAAGAACAATTTGTTAATTTTTCGTTGAGGTCTTTCCTGTACGGCTTCTTCGAAACTTCTGCTTTGTATACCTCAGCTATCAAAGCTAGAATCTGGTAAACTAAGTTCTTTTTAGGAACTTGATTGATTGCAATGACAATATACATAATCCAAGCATTGGTGTGGCTCTATCTCAAAAATGTGCAAAGACATTGTCCATTTCTGTGCGTGGATATCCTAATAAGTTAGGGTCTGTCCTCATATCAACATCTCCATGGTATTATGTCCTTAATGGCAGATTATCTGAGCATCTACTCTCTGTCTTGTTTTCACCCTCTTCAGCTGTCTTCAGAAGCTGATACCAAATGCCTCGACAGAAGCACAGATTTCTTGTCTTTCACATTTAACAAGACAGTTTTTCTATCCTTGACGCTTACGAAACTGATGAACCTCCTCCAACAAGTATCTTGGGAAAGCTTTCAATCTCATCAGATAGGTCGAGCCAGTTAAATATACGTTTCTATCACAGTGTATTCTTGTCTAGTCCGTAGATATCTGTCAGTGAATAAATGGGTTTGCTTTGCTGTTAGTTAATACTCAACCTAGTCTCACAACTGCTCCTCCCAAACCATATAATTGCTTGTCTTCAACTGGAACTCATCAGTCTTCTGTGTAAATTAAAATCCAAACAAGCCACTGGGAGAGCAAGTACAATTTTTAATCCTACAAGGGTTTAGCTTGATGGTAAGTATTGTCTCATAGGGCATCTACCGAGAACGAGCATTATCTATTCATCAATTGACTAGACATCTCTGGTCGAGAAGTTTCAAATAGGCATTTCATAAAACTGCAAATCAGGCCTTCTGATATTTTCAAAGTCTAGATCATCAATATCAGAAAGTCTACATGTCCTTGCTAGCAAGTTATTCTTGGATTTCTGCATCCGTCAAATATTTACTAAAAATGAAAACGCCATAGCGTCGCCCTTGCTTGATTCCAAGACTTTGCTTAGTGAGAAAATCGTAAATAACAAAAGTAATTCTAAAATGCAATGTAGAATAAAACTATACATCTAGTTGCAAAAGTAAAACCTAATTATTATATTTATTAATATTAAAAATGAATCAACTCGTTAGCCTGATTTAGTCGTCATTTTTCCCGTTTCTGTGCTAAAGCTGTGAATCATTTGTCTCGGTATGGTGATGCCATCTCTAGCTAGGCATTAAATTGGAGTTGCCAATTGGCGATTCTGAGATTTAAGTCAATAAAGCCTTTTTATTGGAATAAATGCTAATCTACGAAGTCCTCAAATGGCATACGAGGGTCCCAAGAGGTTACAGAAGGATTTTCACAAGGAGAATGTTTTGAAAAATGTCCTCTTCTTTCTTACTAAAAACTGCATTTAAATAAATTTTATCTTGTGTAGTATTCTTAAACATATATGTACAATGAATAATATATTTTATTTAAAATTAATTGTATATGTCCAGGTTGTACTTTTATTTTCTATAATTTTAAAAACAATATTTTAGAGTTTTAAATGTATATAGACTTCATGTTATTTTATCATAACTTACTAATCTTATAAGTGTTACTATATTCACCTTCCCGTCGCCCAGGTAAAATGGTTGTTGGCTACTCATGCCTTTCTTTATCTAATTGTTTTAGTGCAGTTTTAACATTACTGATATATTATTTTAGGCTATAACATTATCGTTTAATATAAATAGATTATGGTTTTATTTGTTAATATTCGCTTAACTCTTGACATTTCACTTTTCCCTATGGCCCAGAGTATTGTGCAAATTACAGGTGTAATGGCTGGCCGCAAACTTTAGTTTAAACTCTGCAATCTGGTTCCTAAGGCCAGGAATTTGTCTCTAGTACTACTTGGTTAAGACTTGCTATACTATCTTGACTAGTTATAGTTGGGTTTCAGACTATTTTGTGTATATTTTGAATTATATATATATATATGTATATTCTAAGTTAGGGATGCTAACTACCACTCTATCAGCCAGTATAAATGGAAGCGGGAACCTCAACATGTAAGCAAAAATCGTAAAATGTTAATCCTAAGGATTTTGTTACAGGGCCTACTCAGATAGGTACATCAGTGCCTAATCAACTGACACTAAGTATAAAGTATAAAAGTATAAAAGTATAAAAGTAACTTAAAGTAGTGATAAAAACTATATTTATACGCTTTTCAAACCACTATTCCTGAAAGTAGTCAGTCACCTTAAGATATCCAAATCGCCTAAAATTGAGATTTTGCCAAAATTAGAATTTTTATATTTTATTTTATAGGCCATCTATTAGTCTATAAAATACTAAGTTTTATTATTTTTCGTTCTCTAGAACAAAACTGCAAGTATTTTAAGTAAAAGAAGACGCCATTACTTTAAACAAGATGTCATACTTTAAAACGCCTTACTCAAATATGTGTTTTTCTAAAGGTCTCAAACGAGGGACAGTGATTGCTGATACTTGAAAAATATGCTAAAATTTTGTGTGTGTTTTATAATCAGTGAAGTGTTTTAATCTTCAGTTGACATCAATCACTGTTTTATTACACATTTACAATCCTCAGTATAACTATAATCGCTGTTATTTTAAGCAATTTCATATAATAGCTAAATAAAGTCTAGCTTCTTTAAAATAAAATGTTTTTGTCCTGAAGGTCATTTCCAAAATGAGATAACATAGCACACATCAGAATTGAAAATTGAAAATTTGTTATAGATTTTGGTTTCAGATGGCCCATTTGTTATTATTTTTGTAAATTTTTAGCCCATTTGTTACCATTTAGTAATAATAATTTCTTTTTCTTACAAATTTTAAGAATTTATTTTTAAATGTGACTAAACTAAAACCCCAAATAAATCCTTATATCTCCATTTTTGTAAAAAGTTGTCAGTAGTCGGATACCTTAAAACTAATAGTGAATTTAACTAGCTAGTTATATTCAATATCTTAATCCATTTTATATTTAGTCCACTTGGAAGTAAGCTTCTAGAGGCAAAATTCAAAACAACACAAAAATATATCTGCATTCAAAGCGGACTGAATTTTAGTTAGCTCTCTGAGGATATCTGCTCATGCGCGTGCATAGGACCCATCTAATGAGCTTAAAAGTTTTCTGGCGTGTCATGGCTGCTTTTAGAGAAGGTCTTCAAATCAATAACGTTCTGAAGTCAAATGTTCCAACAGTTGCCTTTTTCGGAATAAATGATACTCTTCATAGAATAGAGTTTGGCTAAATGTATTGAGTGAGAAATCGTTATATAATCATTTCTTGAATATTTTACGTATAACAATAGTGAAAATATTCGTGTTCTGTGTACGAGTACATTTGGGATATCATAGTTTTTATTAGTTTTTAAATATCTTTAGAAAAAAATCTTTTATACATAGTTTCTAGAAATATTTTGTTAGTGAAAAATACTTTATAGTTTAGTTATTTGTCATGAGAATATGCGGGGGTCCTAGGTCAGACCCCCAAGCCCCATGATTTTTCGATAGATTATAATCCTAAAAGGTACGTAAAATTTAATAAGTATTTGTTATTAATAATTAATTTTATTAATTAATGCTAATTATTCATTCAATAATTAATTTTTTACTGTTTTTCTTGTTCTCGAAAATCGTTAAAATCAGAAGAATATGTTGGGCAGCGTATTGGAGCATGACATGAGAATAGTGGACTTTCGACCCTGGACCCCTTGAAAAATTCCCGAGTGCGCTACTGGTTAAAATAACTAGTTCCCCTTCGGGTTTTTTTTTTTTTTTTTTTTTTTTGAGTTTTACAGTTTTTTTTTTCTGTATTCATTTATTATTAAAAATATATATTTACTTTTTTTCATAAAATCTAAATCACAGAACGTTTTCATTTACGCATAAATACCTCAATTCACCCTAAATCTAGTAAATTGTCTAAAATTGATGAAATTTGCATCACTGTTGTTAAATCAGGTTAACTCGATTTCAGAAACCATGTACCACAATTGGTTATTAAATATTAATTGATGCCTAGTATTAGGTAAGGTCATCACACGAGTTTTCCGAAACTATTAGACTCATAGAGTTGAAATTTTGTAAGTATGTTTCCTTTGCTCATTTAAGATCTACTAAGAATTCGTATTGCAGATATCAACTCCTAAGAAAGGTTAAGAGTTATGGATAAAAATTTCTGGATTTGGACTATTATACCTACTGACTTGAAATTTGGAAAGCATGTTTTTTTTTAAGTTATTAGAAATCCGCGGTGGGGTTGGAGGTTAAAAAATTACTGTTTTGAACTATCAGACCAACAGACTTTAAATTTGACTAGCAGGTTTCTTTTGATGAGTAGAGATTCTCTAAAAATGGATTTTGCTAAAATAGACTCCCAAGAAAGTGGGCTGGAGGGAATTACGAGGCGTCTTGATAAAAATTTCTGTTTTAGAAAGCTCAGGTCCTGTCTTGTTAAAATCAAGAGGCGAGGGTTATAAAAATGTTTTTCGTGGGTTATAAAAATGTTATGCACTACTTTCGAAAGCTTTATTATAAGAGTTAGGTATCAATAACTTCAAGAGAAAAAAACACTATATAGTCATACAATGTCATGAAATCTCCAGCGAAGGCAGTGTGTGGAGGGGGGGAGGAGATAAAGGCTAGTGTATTTAAATAGGACTAAATTTACAAATTTCTTTGCACTATGCCAAAGGACATCACATACCCTGACCTTAAAAAGTTAATTTATACTCTTCAATTAAAAGCTGGATGTTTTACTTATTTATTTTCTAGATAGTACAATTTAAAATTAATATCAATATTAAAAAACCTTTTGGTTGCAAGTATTTGAGCCTCTTAGTTTATATTATGGTTTCCGAATACAATAACTTTGAAAAGTGTACTGTTATCATAGATCCTGGTTATTTTTAACTATCATCCATTACAAAAGAAAAATAATTTTCTTAATAAAAAAACTTTTGATACAACCATGTTTTTATGACAATTTTCATGCATTGTCATCCACTTCTGAGCTATAGTCCAAAGATCAAGTCTCTAGCCCATCGGGAAGTTAGTTTAAAATCAATTACAAAATTCCACCCGGACAGACATACAAGAAAGCGAGTTTATAAAAAATCACGGTTACCTTGTAAAGGATCAATACGCGGTTCCACTAATCCCCTCATGATTCTTTAAGGAAAATATTTATTTCAACCAACTTTCATCGAGTAAGGAAACGTGATTATGTAAATGAAGTATATTATTTAAATTCTAGTTTCACGAGTTTGGTAGTTGACACGTTGGAGTTGGCAAATAGGAGTTAACATAAGGCCTGCAAGTTAGTTTAGTTGAAGATTGAAAAGGAGTGGAATTAATTAAAGATTACAGAGCGGGAGCCAACGCTTTGATCAAGCCGAAGAGAGCACTTGCAAGTTTCCAGTGTAGGATCCGATGCATAAAAAGTTCAGGTACTGCGCGTTTGATTAAGTAGAAGCTAGTTTAATTAGTGTGCGGCGTAGTTATATTTGAGCGTATTTAAGCTGTCTTAGATTCAGTTGAGGGTCTGTAGTAGAATACCCGTGTGATAGAAGCTCACCTCCACACTCTACTATATATCAGCTACCTTAATTAGAATTGTATTGTGTCTGATTAATAATTGGAATTAAATTGATTAGATTGAAATCATGTCTGTAGGATTATTCTGTTCTCCCACACCTCTAGCCGGGTTTACAGGTAATCAAGAGGGTTCAGATGTAAGCAGGAACCGACCACTATCACAACCTGGAGGCCCCTTTTTAACCTCAGAGCCACGAAATTGAATACGTAAACGCAACTTGACCCGTGCTATTGACAAATGGTGTTTTTTCGTGTAAATTCGTTTGAGTTCCAAAGTAATGGGGCCCTTTGACGAAATCGGGGCCAGCGTCTTCGGGGGCCAGGGTTCGCGACTAGAACTTCTTTTTCACATTTTCATGCATTGTTGTCCACATCTGAGCTCTGAACCAAATTTCAAGTCTCTAGCTCATCGGGAAATTAGTTTAAAATCGATTACAAAACTCTACCCGGACAGACATACAAGCCTCTTCGGGAACCCGGGTTCGAGACTAGATTTTTGATTTTTACATTTTCATGCATTGTCATCAGCTTCTGAGCTATGACTCAAAGTTCAAGTCTCTAACTCATCGGGAAGTTAGTTTAAAATCAATTACAAAATTCCACCCGGACAGACAAGAAAGCGAGTTATTAAAAACATGGTAAAAAAGAGGATTCTTATTGTAAAATATTTAAAAAGCAAACTGTTTATAGCTCCACGCGTGTGTATGCTACAATATTTACTTATTAAGCTAGCTGAATAAAATAATAATAATTTCTAAATATTTATTTTTCATTTATGAGTTTATTTTTCATTTCTGGGAATTTCACCTTTTATTTTATCTTTAACTAATAATCAGTAATTATAAATTGAATTTTTTCAAAACTAAATAGAATTCTCACCAATCATACATTTTTTTTCAGAACTTTAATCTTTGTAAAATTAGAATTGAAATATCGATCACACATAAGCTATTTTGTAATTGTTTTGTCTCAGAGAAAATTAAATTTTATGGAATTCTGTTACAAATCTTTTAACAATGATATTCTTTAAACGTTTTCCAACTGGCTGTTTCTGCTTGACATGAGGTTTGGTAACCATAGCCAGGGCCGGCTCTAGCAGTTTTGCCGCCCCAGACAAAAATGGAAAATGCCACCACTCACCCCAGAGTAAAAAATTGTAATTAAAAAAAAAATTGTTCACATAGATACACAACTATAAAGCTTGAATAATTCTTTCGAAAAAAAGGCAGCATAACAATATATGTGTGTATATTATTAAAACTTTAATTAAAGCATCATAAGTATCTCCCAGTTGATTACCTTAAGGGTTTTATAGCCTCTTTTCGGTTTTCCCAGCTAGTTGCACTTCGTGGACTTAAAATTAAACCCTTGATTTATTTTAATAATATGGCCCATAAAAACTTTGTAGGAAAAAAAATTTTTTTTCACCGTAGTAAAAAAAATTGCAGGCTTCTAAAGATGCTTTTGCTATGTCGTTAATGACCAAATTTAAAGAGGGTTTACTGCATGGCTCGTAGGTTGTACAGGAATTTAAATTCCTAATTCTGGACAGTACTCATGATTTTTTACCTCTAATATTGGCTTCGTTATTGTTACGAAATCTGGGAAATTTAGACCTAATGTTTTAAGTTTCTCACATATTCAATCTGAAAGTTGCTTTCCATTCAATATTTCAACTGGAAGAAAACTTAAAAAACTTTCATAAATTTTAACGATAACTTTATTAGGTTTAGATTTCTCAATACATACATATCGTGCCAAAAATTTTATTTGTTCGATCTTACTGGCATCATGAGTGCAATCTAAAACTACCGGATAAATTTCGATAAAATCGAAGATTTAAAAAATTTATTTAAATTAAGTAGGAAAAGTATATAAAATAATTGAAATATTGCTTTGCTTTAATATAAAATTTTTTGAATTCATATAAAATTGGCACATTTGAACTAAAAATCGACATGTTTGAGGTTTTCCAAAATCTTTTCGCAAATTAAAAACAGACACTGTATATATTTATCTCTATATTAAATATATTTATAAATATAGTACTAAGAGAGTAACTATGTGGCAAGACATTCTAATAAATATTTTACAAAATTAAAACTATGTCGTTTGAATTCAACATTTAACTTTTGTTTCGACAAACCCACATATACATCTGTACATAGTACTCACAAAAGATACAACTTATTTACATAAATTTCAATTAAAAAATATTGTTTATACTTAGATACAACTCCCACAGAAAAAATACTTTCCACGAATTTTATATCACTATAGGCATTAAAACTAACCCTAATAAAAAATACTCAAAAAATATACTGCAATATTTAAAATAACAATAAAAAATATTTATATTATACTTCCCAGTCCAATAAAATTCTGTTCTTTAGTTTCTTCAAAAATTGTCATTCTGTAATATTTTTAATAACTCTAATAATAACACATATGCAGTCTTATAGTAATAATAAAATAATGTGACTAAATTTATCTCTCTTTAGATTAAAAAAGAAGAAACACATTGAAATAATACATCAATTACTGACCTAATTTAAACTTTGAATATTCAGAGAGAATTTTTTTTTAAAATTATTTTTCGATACTTTAATCAGCAATAACACAATCACTTGTAAATATATATATACTAAAATAACAAAATAATTTTACTAAATTTATTTCTTGATGTGTAAAAAAAAGTGAAAAACCCCATCTGTTATATTGACCTAACGTTTGATGATTTAGAACAGAGATTCCCAAAGTTGTCTATGTCCCAGGGGTCTATGAGGACCTACAAGGGGTCTACGTCAGCCTAAAATTAATTTGGTGGTCTATGAGGTGTAAGTGGGGGTCTATGTGATACAGGCTCTCATTAAACTAGATGGTGACTTTAATTTTAAAAGAAAATTTATAATCAAGTGTAAATCAAATTTTACCTACTTAACAGCTTTATTTGCTAAAATTAATAAGGCTAATTTGCATTTACAAGGTAAGGTGACAGAATAAATTTTATCAAAACAAAAACCATTTCAGCTTTTCTTTTCTGATTTAAACTAAAGAAGTATAATACTGGAGGTCCCGAATTTTCTAAATTTGTCATAGACAATCTATCAGAACGTTTTAACCTACGTTCAACATTTAAATGCCTTTTATTCAGATTTTGAAACCAGGTTTGAGAATACTTTGACTATAGCAATACCACAGTAGGTAATGAATTCATAAAGTCATATTGAAAAAAAAATGTCACATTACAATAGGAACTAATAAGCACTAACGAAGATCTTAAAGTTTAGAAATGGATGCCAGCAATTATGGTGTTAAAAATCAAACCTATTATTTGTCCCGACTTATGGAATATCGTGAGGAAGTTTTTCATTGTTTTTCCTAGAGTGAAGGAATTTCAACGTGGTTGCCAACTTCGAAAGAAAAAAAAAGAAAGAAAAAAACTGGACACTACTAACAGAGGAGATTTAAAATTAAACCAGACAAGATTGATACCAAATGTTGAAAATTTGATATTGTAGTGATAGAGATTCATCCCTCCCATTAAAATAACTTGTTTGTTGTTTAGTTTGTTTATTTAAGAGTTTTATTTATTAATCAATTTTAATTTAATTATTTAACATATGCTTTTTAAATTTTAAACACTATATTTCATTATAGTCAGAAATTTAATTCTTTTAGAGTAGGAGTAGTAGTACCAGCTGTTAAAAATAATTTAAGTTAATAAATTTGCAAAAATTCAATATTAATTAAGGAGGGGTCTACCCCAAACCGAAAAACATGGCAAGGGGTCTACGAGACAAAAAAGTTTGGGAACCTCTAATTTAGAAGGACAAAAAATCTAAATTTATACAATAAGCAATAAGCAAAAGGATCAAATTTTTTTAATACTGAGGTGCAGTAACGAAAGCTGTGCAATGCATCAGTCCGAAAATAAAAGTTCTCTTACGAGAACAAAAAAATTTGTGTCAACAATATTATTTTAATTTAATCCAAAGATAAAATTTTACAGTCATTTTACTCTTAACTATAATTATAATTTCATTGTCAATAAAATAACATAGCTTTCTTTTAACTGAGAGTAATTATTTCATTTAAAATCATTAGTCACTTAATGAATTTATCTACAAGTATTACACATTTAATACATATATATTAACAGAAGAAATTTCGCTAAACTAAATATGTTATTTTTACAGCCCATTTTTTCATAAAAACACAAATACGATAAGATATTCCTTCACAGTAGAACCTCCCAATAACGGACCTTGTGTTTGACACAATATGTCCTAGTGCTAGAAATCTAAACCAACCAACCTAATGAGGGGCTCCCACCAGACCAGACATAGTATATTTTGTCCTTTTCTGTTAATGTTGTGTAATTTAATTAGAAATTCAGATTACATCAAGAATTAAATAAACGAAATATAAGTAAGTACAAGTCACAGGCATTTTTTTAAAATTTGAAAAAAGTGTAATCTATATATCTAAAGGAGAAAAGCGACTCACTCACTGACTGACTGACTAATCACAAAAACTCTGGAACTATTCAACCTACAGACTTGAAATTTGGTAGACATGTTCCTTTGATAGAGTAGACATCAGCTAAGAAAGGATTTTCCGAAATTCGAAACGCAAGGGGCGTTACGGGGGGTTAAGGGCTTTAATAATAATTGTTTCCATGTTTAAACTACTTGATGTACAATCTTGAAATTGAGTAAGCGGATTCCTTTCAGAGAGTAGAGATCCGCTACAAAATGAGTTTGCTGAAAATCGACCCCCAAGTGGCGTTGCAGGGGCTTAGGGGGCGTTATAGATAATTATTTCTATTTTTAAACTATTTGACGCACTGTCTTTAAATTTGATATATAGATTCCTTTCGTAGAATAATGATCAGTTACAAAACGGGTTTTCTGAAAACAGACTTCTAAGTGGCGTTGCGGGGGATTAAGGGGCGTAATAGATAAATATATCCGTTTTTAAACTACTTCACCTACCTGCTTGAAAAGTGGTAGGTAAGTTTCTTTCCTGGAGTAAATATCCGCTACAAAAGGGTTTTGGGAAAATTGACCCCCAAAAGGTGTTGGGGGGGGGGGGGTTTAAGGGGCGTTATAAATTCCTATTTTTAAGTTATTAGACGTACAGTCTTGAAACTTAGTAAGCAGATTCCTCTCATAGGGTAGAGATGCGCTAAAAATGGGTTTCGTGAAAATTTCTCCCAAGTGGTGTTGAGGGGACTTAAGGGGCGTTATAGATAATTATTTCCATTTTTAAACTATTAGACGCACAGTCTTTATATTTGATTAAAAGATTTCTATCATAGAGTAGATATCAAATATAAGAAGGTTTTGTGAAAACAGACCTCTAAGTGGCGTCGCAGGGGAATAAGTGGCGTAAGAGATAAATATTTTTGTTTTTAAACTATTTGACCTACCTGCTTGAAAATTGGTAGGAATGTTTCTTTCATGGAGTAAATATCCGCTACAAAACGGTTTGGAGAAAATTGACCCCCAAGGGTGTTGCGGGGGGTTAAGGGCAGATATAAATAATTATTTCTTTTTTTAAACTATTAGACTCACAGTCTTGAAATTTGGTTAGCAGATTCCTCTCATAGGATAGAAATACACTGCAAAATGTGTTTTGTGAAAATCGACCCCTATGTAGTGTTGCGGGGGTTCAAGGGCGTTATTGATAATTTTTTTGCATTTTTAATTAATTGGACGCACAGTCTTCAAATTTTGCTAAGCAGATTCCTTTCATAGAGTGCAATTCCCCTACAAAATGGGTTTTGTGAAAACAGACCCAGAAGTGGCGTTGCGGGGGCTCAAGTGGCGTTATAGACAATTATCCCCATTTTTAAACTGTTAGACGTACAGTCTTGAAATTTGATAAGCAGATTCCTTTGTAAAGTAGAGAACCGCTACAAAATGGGTTTCGCGAATATCAACTACTAAGTTTTATTTCGGGAGATTAAGAGGCGTAATCGATAAATATTTCCATTTTTAAACTACTTGATCATCCTGCTTGAAAATTGGTAGGCATGTTCCTTTCATGAAATAGAGTTCCTCTAACAAAGAGTAAAATGAAAATTGACCCTAAAGATGTTTGCGAGGGGTCAAGAGGAGTTACAGAAAAAAATTCCTGTTTTTAATTGTTAGACCCACATACTTGAAATTTGTTAAGCATGTTTCTTTTGTTGAATAGGGATCCACTAAGAATAAATTTTAAGCAAATCAAGTTCTGGGGGGTTGCAGGGGGTTACTGGGACTTATTAACAAAAAAATTACTTTTTTCGAGCTACAAGGACTATAATAATGAAATTTGGTTTGCATTTTTCTTTTGTTGAATTGAAATCCGCTAAGAGCGGTAATTTTGGAAAACGGCTCTCAACGGGATTACGGGGATATTTATAGTAAAACTTTTGCTTTTTTCTGTTAGATTTAGACTTGAAATTTGGATTGCATGTTCAATTTACGGAGTAGAGATCCACCGAAAATTGGTTTTGCGGGAATCCCCTTGGTTTTTGAGTTACGAAAGAGCAAACATCATTCTATGCTTCAATTTTAGAGATTTTTAGAAAATACAAATTAGACGAGTTCTGCCCTTTTTTTTTATCAACAGGTGACAGTTACAGGTATAAGTATATTTTTCAATTCAATCGAATTCTTAATGCTAGGACTTAGATATCAATAATTTATACATATATATAAGCAGTAAAAATTTATAAAACATCATGAAATACCCAGCGAAGCGGGCGGGTAACAGCTATTATTTTATAAATGTTTGAAATGAGCAATAGAATCTTGTACTTACAGAAATTTACTAAAAATAATCCGTTACATGTTTTTTTTCTTTCTTTTTTGATAGCCTGTGCTTTGTGTTAGAATAAGCTAGCATTTTTATTTCTTATGTAAATCCAGAGAAAACACTCCTGAAGTACAATCAGTTTATTATATATTCTGTTTTGCCTATAATTTGAAACGGCGAACAGATCAGTATTGTGTCAGATAATTTTTTTCTCTTTGTCCCTTCCCTTTATTGAAGTTACATTAATTTATCAGTCTATCAGTATATTTTATCTATTATATTTACAGAGAAACACAAGTTTTTGTCTTTGAAATCCTAAGATTTTACACAAGAAACGAAAATTTTATTTATTTCTCTCCTATCTTATTTTTAAAACTTTTTTCAAAAAACGCTTGAATAGAATGTCTCTTAATAAGACATAAATCCAATGGTCTCTTTTCAAAGAATCTAGTACCAATATAATTGTGCTTTACTCGGAAGTGAGGTACTACTGTATTTATATATTATCTTATTAGTCTTAAAAATATATAATAGTTCGAAATTACCTATTATTATTTCAAACGAGTAAAATGTAAGAGAAGGAATCGTCCATTTCAGCAGGCCGATTTCTTCGATAAAGAGTCTACTGATGGTGGGGATTACAAGTATCTTTTAGTAACTGTTACGTTTGATAAGTTAAGAATGTTCTTCAGAACATTTTCATTCGAAGCGATCAAACAGTTCTTGGTTATAATATTTTATTAAGCATGAGGTGACAACGTCATCTCACAACAGCAACAACACAAGCAATCCTATATACAGTTACAATAGTTCAGTTAAGTTCACATACACAGTTACAGTTATCATGACATCCCCCCTTTAAATTATTAATCACATAACATAGTCATTCAAATAAGATGGTGGTTTACATACATGGTTACTTCTTCTTTGGACATTACAATCTGACTCGTTACAGTTCTGTATATTTTGAGGATTTGCAATTACTTCTGAATCAGAATTGAAAGTACTTATGTCATTGGGATCTGTTTCTATATTAAAGGGTGTGTTTGATGTTCCTATATGTTTTCTATTACGTCTTAAAATATTTCCAGACTGATTTTTAACAAAATATGACCTAGGATGTAATTTATGCTTTGAAACTATTTTAGCCGGTTCCCGAGTTTTGTTTTTTAAAATTTATATAGTATTCTGACATTATCTTCTGGCTCAAGTTCAGGTAATGGATGAGCAGTTTTATCATAATGTATCTTTTGAACGTTTTGCCTTTTTATTAACTTTTCTCGAATGTTATTAAATAATTCAGCATTTAACAATTTATTCGAGATTGGTAATTTTGTTTTTAATCTACGATTAAACGTCATTTGAGCTGGAGATAGGTCAAGACCTGATATTGGCGTGTTTCTATACTCCATTAAACCTACTAAATAATCTCGTCTATCTTCCCTTGCCTTTTTCATAATGCTTTTAGAAATTCCTACTGCTTTTTCAACCATTCCATTACTTGGGGAGTAATGAGGACTAATGAATGCATAATTAAAATCCCAATCATTTGAAAACTTTTTATAAATATAACCATTAAATGGTATATTATCTGATACTACAATATTTGGAACACCAAATCTAGAAAAAATTGTTTTAAGTTTAATTATTACCTCATCTGCACTCTTATTTACAAGTTCAGCAATTTCAATCCATTTTGAATAATAGTCTATTACAACTAGATAACTTGTGGTATTACCCAAATCCATTATATCTACTCCTATCTTTTCAAAGGGTCTATAGGGAACTGTATGAGGTTTTAATGGCTCTTTACTATTAGCTTTTTTAAATTTTTCACATATTATACATTGTGATACTAATGTGAGAGTTCATCCCTGGCCCCAATACATTATTTTTCTAGCTCTTTTCTTACAATTCTCTATCCCAAAGTGAGGCTCATGAATTAGTTGTAGCATATCTTTTCTCAAACTATAAGGTATAATTAGTTTTTCATTGCTAAATAACAACCCTTCTTGAATATAGATGTTATTTTTAATTTTATAATATGTTTTTACACTATTGTCTACATTTTTGTAGAATTTAGGCCAGCCCTCTTTGATATATTTAACAACTATTTGTAATTCTGGATCTAATTCAGTTTCTTTTTTAAATTGTACACGTCTCTATTCACTCATGGGTAAATGTTTTGAAATAGTATGCACAATATTTAGCATTTCAGGATCATCCCTTACAGTTTCACTAACAGGAAATGCTCGTGATAAAGTATCAGCGAGAAACATTTGATTACCTGGTACATAATTTATTTCAAAATCATATTTTAATAATTTTAAAATCATTCTTTGCATTCTACAAGATATTTTATGCATTGGTTTCTGAACAATTGCCATTAAGGGCTTATGGTCACTGTTCAGTGTACGTGTATGAAATTGTAAAGCGCCCTCTAGCGCTCATAGTGATTCAGTGTACTCTTAGACCCCAACGAGTGAGGAGTCTGAGTCGAGTAGTTCCGAGAGAATAAAAATCAGTCCACTGGAGGAGAGCTTTTATTTCAACGTGTGTGTGTCTCTCTGAACTGAGCTATCGACGACCCCACATTGCGTGGTCCAGTCTAAGCCTGGAGGCGACCTAAGCATATATAGAATAAGAGGTATGTGCTGTTGATTTTTGAACTTTCGTTGAGAAATTGAGACTATTTTATTGAGAATCAGTGTTGTGAGAACTTTAATATTTAACAATGTTTAAAGGAGCTAAAAAAGAAGATTTGAATCGCATTGCTTCTGAATTAGAGCTATGTATGAGTGATAAATTAACTGTTATGGACTTGATGGATCTTATTAAAAATTGCGAGCGATTCAAAAATGATCCTGATTCAGTGCATGAATTAGCAAATTTAATTATCGATGAAAGGAAAATGGAAGAAAGTCAACAATTAGAGTTAGAAAAAATCAGAGAAAAGGCCAAGGTTGATTTAGAGATAGCGAGAATACGAGCGAAAGATATATACATAATAATGTTGAAACTAATTGTAATAATGACTTTTCTTCCTTAGATTCTTTAATTAAAAGTATTCGCACGCTTACCGTGAAAATTCCCGCTAAACCTGAGGGATGGGGTTTCTTTTTTTTATCATTAGAACGTGCATTTGCAGTCAAAACTGTTACTGATAAATATAAGCCTGAGATTTTGTTAAATTTACTAGGAGAAAAAGCTGCAAATATCATAACATATCTTAAAGATGAGGATCTTAACAATTATGATAAAATAAAGTCCATAATACTTCAAGAATTTGAGCCAACTCCTCAATCGTGTTTAGAGAATTTTAAGAAAGCAACACGGCAAAATTGTGAATCGCATGTACAGTTTGCGAGCAGATTATTAACAAGTTGGGAATACTATTTAAAATTGAGAGATGTTTCTAATTTCGAGTTATTAAAACAATTAATAGTTTCAGATAAAATATTTAGTACTTTAGATAAAGAAACCGCTGCATTTATTAGTGTTAGACAATCAGATAAATGGTTTGATCCTTTAACGTTAGGAAAAGAAATTGATTTATTTTACTCGTCGCGAGGCAAACCATTGAGTGAGAGTATTAACTATTACCGCAAAAATCAGAATTCTAAAAATATGTCTAGAGTATTTCTCTCAGATGTTAAGGACAAAAAATGTGTTTTGTGTCAATCCGAAAGTCATTTTTTAAATAAATGTCCTCAATATAAACAATTATCGGTAAATAAAAGAATAGAAGTAGTTAAAAATAATTCCTTGTGTTTTAATTGTTTAAATTTGCATAGAGTCAAGTTTTGTAAATCTAAAGTTCTTTGTAGATGCTGCCTAAAAAAGCATCATTTGTCTTTGTGTTTTTCTCAAACTCCTGGTACTGAAACAGCTAGGGAAAGGGTCATTCAACCTTCTTTAGTAGAGGTACAGAAACATTCCGAAAGAGAGGGAGAATTCTTGAATGGTCAACTGTCCCCGAGTGCGGTTGAGTTCGAACCCATAAATTATAAGGAGAAGAGTTCGAGAGAGGGTTTTCTCCGGGTGTAAGAGATCTGTTTACTGCAACCAGTTACGTAAAATCTAAAACTGTTTTGCTTTCTTCCGCGATCTGTTACATTAGAGATTCGTTCGGGAAATGCAGGAAGCCAGAGCTTTATTAGATGGGGGTTCCACAAGTAATTTTATTTCTCAAAAGTGTATGAGCAGACTCAATTTAAAAAGAGAAAAAATTAACATTTTAGTTTCTGGATTAAGCGATTCAGAGTTAACGATTAAATCGCGCGTTAATGCAACGATTGCAAATAGAGGAAATACTTACGAGACTAATGCAGACTTTTTTGTAGTGCCGCGAATTACGGATATGATTCCTTCTCAACCATTTAAAGTTTGTTTGGGTAATTTCAGTCGAGAGAAATTAGCTGATGAGAATTTTAATATTCCAGGTAATATTGATTTATTGTTGGGAGCAGAAATCTTTTAGGAGATTCTTTTACCAGAAAAAACAAATCTGTTAAATACAAAATTAATTTTTCAAAATACAGTTTTTGGCTATATTGTGAGTGGGAGTATTCCAGTTTCTTGGGAGAATAAACCTTATTGTGGTTTAATTAAAGATAATGCCGATTTAGAAAAGACAATGAGGAGTTTTTGGGAAATCGAAAATGTTGAACCTGAGACAATAAAAAATAAAGAAGCAATAATTTGTGAGAAGCATTTTCAAAAAAATTTTACTAGAGATAATACGGGGAGATATATAGTGTCTATACCATTTAAAAAGGATCCAAATTGTTTGGGTCAGTCTAAAGATATGGCGCGTAAAAAATTAAATTCTTTATGGAATAGAATACAACGTGAGCCTAACTATTTAAAATTATACAGAGATTTTTAAGAGAGTATAAAGAACTAGGCCATATGAAAGAGGTAGATGATAAAGAGGAGTGTGGTATGTATTTCATACCACATCTGGGTGTTTACCGCCCCGATAAAAACAAAAGTAAATTAAGGGTCGTTTTTAATGCATCGAGTTCATCTACAAGCGGCTATTCTTTAAACTCTCTACAATACAACGGAGGAGTTGCTCAAGATGACTTTTTTGCAATAATGGTTCGCTTTAGAAAGCACATATTTGCATTCATTGCAGATGTGCAAAAAATGTACCGAATGATTTGGATTTATCCAGATCAGCGTAAACTCCAACGTATTCTGTGGAGAGAGAACATGGACGAACAATAAAAACGTTTGAGTTGTCAACTGTGACCTATGGAACAACGAGTGCACCATTTTTAGCGACGCGGACGCTAAAACAATTAGCTCTAGATGAAGCTGAGAATTTCCCATTAGGATCATCAGTTGTTATGAGTGACATGTACATTGATGATGTACTTACCGGTGCCGAGACCTTGTTAGAGGCAAAGGATCTAAAAAATCAACTTATCAATATCTTCTCTAAAGGAGGTATGGGTTTGCATAAGTGGTGTGAAAATAATATTGAATTGACTGAGGTTTCCGAAAATTATGATTTTTCAGATCCATCAGAGATAAAAGTCTTGGGTGTTTATTGGAACCCCAAAGATGATTGCTTCTCTTTTAGGGTGAAAATAGAACTGCACAAATTAAACACCAAACGGGTTGTTCTGTCAACCATCGCCAGGATATATGACCCTCTAGGTCTTCTAGGTCGTGTAGTGGTGAAGGCGAAAATCTTCTTGCAAAAACTATGGATGTTAAAAATTGATTGGACAGATTTGCTTCCAGAGACAACCGAGAAAGAATGGCGACAATTTGTCGAATCGCTTCAAACAATAAATAACATCAACATCGAAAGATGCATTGTGGTAGAGCAACCTGAAGTGATCGAGCTGCATGGATTTTCCGATGCGTCCCAGTCGGCATTTGGAGCTGTCGTCTACTGCAAATCCGTGACATCTAATGGAAAAGTGCTTGTGAATCTGATTGCCAGTAAATCTCGAGTTGCACCCATCAAACAAACAACGATTCCCCGACTTGAGCTTTGTGCAGCTCTGCTATTAGCAAAATTAGTTCATCGAATCAAGTATGCCTTAAAAATAAAGGTGAATAATACTTTCCTTTGGAGTGACTCCATGATAGTTTTGTCGTGGATATGGAGGGAGTCCTATCAACTAAAGACCTTTGTGGCTAACAGGATTGCTACAATCCAGGAGATGACTTCCAGTGAGGAATGGAGTTATGTGCCAACAGAGGACAATCCTGCCGACTTCGTTTCCAGAGGAATGGACCCAACAAAACTTAAAACCTGTGAGCTGTGGTGGAATGGTCCAACATTTCTGATGAGCAACCAGTATCCACAAAGAGAGATTTCTGTTGCAGTGATCAAGGATCCAGGTGAACTTAAAAACTGTAGTGACTATACTAACTTTTTTCTTGATACTGCCAATAACTCATTTGTAAATAATTTACTTAACCTTAGTAATAACTATTTTAAAATTATTCGTGTCTTAAGTTTTATTTGTAGATTTGCAAATAATTGTAAGAGCAAAAAAAAAAGCAAAAGAATTGGGCCTCTAGATTTAGGAGAATTAAAAAAGGCTGAACAGCTTTTATTAAAATTAGTGCAAAAAGAAGAGTTTAAAATAGAGATGAATGGTATTAAAAATTCTGGCATGGTACCTTCCAACAGTCGAGTAAAAAACCTCAATCCATTTATTGATAGTGAAGGAATTTTGAGAGTTGGAGGTCGATTGAGTAATAGTGATGTAAATTATAACCAGAAATTCCCAATTCTTTTGCCTTCGAAACATAATTTGACTTATATAATAGTTGAATACTTTCATAAAAAGTTTTTACATAGTGGTCCACAATCCTTATTACATCAGATCAGGCAAAAATTTTGGATATTAAATGGCCGTAGTATTTGTAGAAAAATTGTTCATAATTGTGTAATTTGTTGTAAGGCCAATCCTACTTGTGCTGATCAAATAATGGCTGATTTGCCAAGAGATAGAGTAATAAGAAATTATCCTTTCAATGTGTCAGGTGTGGACTTCTGTGGTCCTTTTTACATTAAGTATAAAGGGCAGAGAAAAGGTGTATATAATAAAATCTATGTATGTATATTTATATGTTTTGTTTCCAAAGCTGTACATTTAGATATTGTAACTGATTTAACCTCTAATGCATTTATTGCTACTCTTAAGCGTTTTATATTTAGAAGAGGAAAATGTGCTAAGTTATATTCTGATAATGCAACCAATTTTGTTGGTGCAAATATAGAACTTAAAAAAAATGTTTAATTTGGTCTGTAAACCTGATGAGGCACTTGCAAATTATATGTCCTCTGAAGGAATAGATTGGAAATTCCTTCCCCCTAGAGCCCCGAATTTCGGAGGCCTCTGGGAGGCAGGCGTTAAATCTTTTAAGTTCTATCTAAAAAGAGTAATAGGTAACTTAAGATTAACATATGAAGAGTTTCTGACCGTGATTATCCAAATAGAGGGGATGTTAAATTCTCGCCCTCTTGTCCCATTATCTTCTGATGTAGATGATTTAAATGTATTGACTCCTTCTCATTTTTTGATAGGTAGGTCAATTACATCAATTGTTGAGCCTGATTTAACTAATTTAAATGAAAATAGGTTGGATAATTGGCAGAAAATTACAAAATAATTCAATTAATTTGGAAAAAATGGAGTGTAGACTATCTTAATAGTTTGTAGCAGAGAAATAAATGGCAATTTGAAAAAAAAAGAATGCTAAAATTGGAGACATGGTTATAGTAAAAGAGGATAATTTACCCTCATGTCAATGGTCATTAGGTAGAATCAATAATATTTATCCAGGAAAGGATTCTAAAATAAGAGTAGTGGAAGTCAAAACCACTAGAGGTATATTTAAGAGACCCATTTCGAAACTGTGCATTCTACCAATTGACACTTAAGTAAAATAAACCTTCCAAATAGTAATGTTTATAAAGAACAGTATTTTTTTTTTAAATTCTACTGTTTATGTCTGTTATGTGTGATTTATCAATTGCTTATATATTGTTTTCATTTGTATATTGTTTGCTTGTATTTTAATATTGTTTCAATGAGTTATTATGATTATGTTCTGTGTAAGTCTTGCATGTTTTGAAAACATTACAAGGCCGGGCGGCGTGTTCAGTGTACGTGTATGAAATTGTAAAGCGCCCTCTAGCGCTCATAGTGATTCAGTGTACTCTTAGACTCCAACGAGTGAGGAGTCTGAGTCGAGTAGTTCCGAGAGAATAAAAATCAGTCCACTGGAGGAGAGCTTTTATTTCAACGTGTGTGTGTCTCTCTGAACTGAGCTATCGACGACCCCACAGTCACTTGTACAACAACTTTACGTCCATATACAAAATTATGGTATTTCTCAAATGAGAAAACAATTGCCAATAATTCTTTCTCAATCTGTGCATAATTTTTCTCACAGTTTGTTAAACTGCGTGAGACAAATGATACCGGTTGACCTTTTTGGATTAAACAGGATCCTAGCCCATATTTTGAACTATCACATTGGACTACTATTTCATCATTAACACTAAAAACTTTTAAAATTGGAGCTTTAGCTAACAATTCTTAAATGTTTACAAAGAACAATTCTTATTCTTTTCCCCAATTAAATTCTACATTTTCATGAATGATTTCTCTTAATGGAGCAGTAACTTTAGATACGTATAAATTTTGAAAGAAAATTCATCATGCCCAACAATCTCCTAACTTCAGTTTTTGGTGTTGGCATCTCAACAATTGCTTTTATGTGATCTGGATCAGGTTTTGTACCTGATTTAGATATAATTTGACTTACATATTTTACCTCAGACACCCTATATTGTAGTTTATCTGGATTAAACTTTATATTTAACAATTTGGCTCTTTCAAGAACTCTAGACATAATTGCATCATGTGAATCCTCATCACATCCTGCAATAATGATGTCATCAAAATAAATCTCTACTCCCTCAATATCTCCAAAAAGCTTTTGATTTCTTTTCTGAAATACCTCAGGAGCAGAAACTATACTAAATGGCATTTTGTTGAATTTGTACCTTCCAAAAGGTGTATTAAATGTACAAATTTCAGAGCAAGCTTCATCTAAAGGTACATGCCAAAAACTATCTTTCAAATCTACAACTGAAAATATTTTCTTGCCCTCTAATCTACTAATGATATCATCTGTACAAGGAATTTGATAATGTTCTCTTTTAATAACTTTGTTAATATCTCTAGGGTTAATATCTCATAATCTTAAATTTCCATTGGGTTTTTCTACAATGACTAAAATTTGCACCTAATCAGTTGGATTATTAACTTTTGACACTATCCCTTCTTTTTCTAATCTATCAAAGTACTTTTTAATTTTGGCTGCAAGGCCAGAGGAACACGTCTTGGTGGGTGAATTACTGGTACAGCATTATCTTTTAAAGTAATGTGATATGGTTCATTTGGAAATTCCCCTACCCCAGTAAATACATCTTTATATTGCTTAATTAACTCATTTTTACTGATCCTACATTCAATAGCATCATTTCTTTCAATAAGTTTTAATTCCTTACAACCTCTTAACCCTAATATTGGTTTGGATTTTACATTTACTACTTAGAAAGGCAAAGGAACATTTTTGAGTTTATCAGTAGAGCAATTAATTATAAGGGAACCATTTGGCTTTAAATTAAAATTACCATATGTAGTTAGAGATATATTAGTTTTACTAAGTTTTGGATTAACTTTTAACATACTCAAAATATACAGTGGCAAAATATTTACTTCAGCTCCAGTATCCAGTTTAAAATTGACATCAAAACACTTATTATTTACATCTAATGAAACATTTTTATACCAAGTTTCACTTACCATTTCTACATTCTTAACATTAGAGTCTGTACTATTTTTCATTGCACATTTAGTTTCATTTTCATTCACAGAATCAATATAAACCAGTTCATTTTCAGGAACGTTCATTTCATGAATGTTCTTTGTATTCTGGATACATTTGGCAGCAAAATGGTTTTTCTTCTTGCACTTGGCACAAATTTTCCCGAACGCTGGACACTCTCGAGGCTTGTGTTTTCGTCCACACTTTTTGCAATTGTACTGAGTTTTAGGCTTGTTCTGAATTTCCTTCACGAAGTTTATTGTGGCTGTATCGTTCTTCATGTTTCTGATCTGTTCCCGGCTCGCTTCAGCTGCCCGGACGATTTCAATCGCTTTTTCAATACTGAGGTTATTTTCTCGCAGAAGTCGTTCTTGTAACCCACTGTCTTTAATTCCCAGGACGATGCGGTCACGAATCAATCCATTTTCTTGCTCTTCAAACTCGCACGTGGATGCTAGAGACTTTAGCTGAGTGACATATGTCTCAATGGTTTGGCCCTCCAGTTGAACACATGAAAAAAAAATGGCAGTTATAGAGGCGGCCGATAGAAATGAAAACTTAGAACTTTTAGTATTAAAATTTGAAATTTAATAATGTTTAATTAAAATTATCAACATTAATCTGGTTTTCACATCAACTGACACTCCAAGCAACAACTAAATGCATGTTTATATGGTTTTTTTATTATTCAAATATATTACGGGCTGTACAGGATCATGACAAAATATAAATACAATTCAATTGGAATAACAATTAATATACAATCATATTATTTATGGATAGTATTTGTATTTACTTAAATTTCAATGTACTTGATTTTTAACATTATTTTAATTGTTTACATTATTGTCATCATTAATTTCAACAATGCTTAGACTTTTTGTACTTTCAATTATTTCATTTTGTTCTAAAAAATACTATAGGCTTATGGTAGCTAAAGTAAGAAAGGAATATGTTTGATTCAAATTTATCTAAGTATCGCGTAAGAATCGCATCGATCGTAGTTTTATATTTTGTAGTACTGAGTTTTCGATCATTGGACATATTTAAATTAAGTGTTTCATTCAGAAAATCAAGTAGTGGTAGATTTTTATCATCTGAAAAGTTAATATTGAAGTCTCCACTTAAAATCATCGGTACATTATCATATTTTTCGCAAATCTTTTTTCGAATATTTCAGAACCTTTTTTGTATAAATCATTAAATTTTTGAATAAAAATTGTTGCATCTGTCTCATAGATTTTCTAGGGGAAATATAAACGGCAACCATTAATATGTATTGCCCCCTCTCGGAATCGCAACGAGCAATGCACAGAATATACACATTGAACTTTTCACTAAATCCATTGAATTTCACTTATAAGATATATACAGCACTATACGTCAGCTGTATAGCTACAGATATACTGCAATAATCATGTCGAGGACGCAAACGCACGAGATTTCACCCATCCAAAAAGTGTGGCGAACAGCACACTGCGCGTGCGCCAGTCAGAGCATGTCGGTGACTCAAACCCATAAGATTTTCCCCTACCAAAAAGTGCCCAACGCCGCTAAAGAAGTTTTCACTTCAAAATTTATAACGCTCATACAGAACATTCTGTCGTGGTGAGCAGTATTCTTCAAATTTGTGTGAAGAACCTCCGAAAAATTCGCTTTTGATTCTAACTTGAAGGTGTTGTATATTTCAAGTGCTTCACTGCCCAATAAGTTCAACAGGATTGCAATTTTAATTTTATCTGTTCGATCATCTTTTTCTATTGCAAGCAGGTAATTCTCCAGTTCTTGCCTCCATTTTCGTCATTTTTCTTTCACATTTCCTAACGAAAATTGCAGCGGTGCAGGGGGTCGGAAGGCTTCCATAACGCACGTGGAATATCTTTTCAATCCGATCTACGCTTCTACTCCTGACACCATGTTACGTTTGTTAAGTTCAGAATGTTCTTCAGAACATTTTCATTCGAAGCGATCAAACAGTTCTTGGTTATAATATTTTATTAAGCATGAGGTGACAACGTCATCTCACAACAGTACCACAAGCAATCATATACAGTTACAATAGTTCAGTTATGTTCATATACACAGTAACAGTTATCATGACAGTAACTATATACTCAAGACCAAAATAAAACATTTCCTGTAGCTTTTCATCCACCAAATTCCTTTATCCCCCTCCGTCCCCTTTTGGTTTTCTGACACCAGATATCGTGATGGTGGAAGGAATGTCCGTTGTGACCCCACTCTGGAATCGGGAGAAAGTTACTAGAAAAAAATGTGTAAATATATCATATACTCCACCTCGAATCTTTCAAGTTTCAACATAAAAAAAAAACATTACACATACAGAGCACAAAATAAGGAAATAAGATATATTAAAAAAAATACCAAATTTACACACACACAGAAAAAATTTCAGAAAATATATCAATTTTTTTTGTAACAAAAAAAATATATTTTTCAAATTCGGTCTAAATGCCGCCCCGGGTAAGGGTCTGGTTTG
>BMAO01032029.1:0-20625 GCA_019973975.1 Trichonephila clavata | reverse complement strand
CTGCGAATAGCAGTAGACTTTGACTGCCCAGTTCAATTGTCATTGTCTTTCATGGGCATCTCGACGCAAAAAGTCCGTTAGTGTCCCTCGCCATAGTTTTCAAAAATGTTCATCGCATTTCTTAAGTTCATCACTAACAAATTTGGTGGGTACAATTTCTTCTATTTCCCAGAATGATTTTAAAGTATCATTTAAAGTTTCAAAAGTCTTTTGTGATTAAACACAATGCAATGAGCCACTTGAGAACCTCGAGGTGTTACCACTAATTATATAGCCAAATTCAGTATTTTGTAAGATCAAATTACCATTATCTAATTTGTATTTACCATCTTTCAAATATATCAAAGAAATATCTGCTGATAATAAGGCATCGATAGAATTACTAGTATTAAAGTGGGGTCTGCTAGATGTACATTGCTTGGAAACACAATATGTGAAATATCAAAGGAATTAACAGGTATCATATTAGTAATTTTGGGTACAACATGAAAATCCACAACACGTTTATTGATCCAGAACCATTTGAAATTACTCCTTTGATTTTTGATTTTATATTAACATTCGAACCACCCAAACCAGAGACCGACATATCAGTTTTTAATTTACGCAAATTCAAGAAATCTGCCGTGCTCGACCTCAATAGAGAAACTTGCGACCCGCTGTCTGCGAGGACGCGTTAAAGGAACTTTTTCCCCAACAGAATTTTCAACATAAATTATACAAGTCGATAAAATAATATCATTTTTATGTTTCTGGGAAGCGGAAAACTCATGTTCACTCCCGAAACCTGACCTTGAACAATGTTGTTTTGAGCACTCGGAAAATTAAAAGAATTCCTATCAGTTTTATTTTGATTATTTTTTATATACTAGAATTTTGAAAACAAATTGGTTCGATGACGTCATCTTGGCGCCTGGTGTCTGGTTGGGATGACTCAAAGTTTTGCATCTCCTGATTTTTTACATTAACAAAATGTAACAACTGATTGTGGTTCTTTTTGCAAAAACAAATATGCTTAGATCTACATTGTGATACCTTATGGTTTGGTTTCAAGCATTTTAAACATAAATTCAAAGATTTAACAATGTTATACCTCTCTCTAACAGGCATATTTTTAAATTTATCACAGTTATACAGGTCATGGTTCAAAGAACAAAGCTTACATTTTTTGTCAACATTTGCATCTGTATGCAATATGAAGCTTTTGTGACGTGGAGAGTCTTTAAAATTTTGTTTATCTTTTGTTCCTGCGGATGGCAAGTTTTCTAAAAATAAACAACGTTTATTCAAAAAAGCCAAAAAATCATCCCACTTAGGAATGTCTGTACTCTCCAAAGTCATTTCGAAAAGACGCTTTGTCTCAGTATCCAAAACCTGCATAACTAATTGTATCAACAACAATTCTGAAAATGTATTATGCTCAATATTTAGCAATTTTAATGCTCTCAAATGTTTAGTACAAGTGTCAACCAAATTTCTTAACTCAACATTTGAATCACCTCTAAATTTTTCATATTTCAACATCAACAAAGCATTTATATGTTTGTTTATTATTAGTCTTTCGTTTTCAAACCTCTGCTCTAGAGCCAGAAACAACGAATCATATGTGTCATCCACAGTTTGGACATGTTTTTGCAATTCCTATTAAACACGATTGTAAATATTGCAATTTTTGTTTATCATTTAAACCACAATTTTCAATTATTTGTTTGAATTGCTCTTTAAAAATAAACCATGTTTCTATGTCCCCATTAAACTGTGGAAGCGATAATTCTGGTAATCGAAAGCACGGTTTGATAACATTAGACACAGCATTTGAACCAGTTTCATTATTATTTTTACCATATTTTAAATTCAAGGATTTAAGTCTTACCTCGAGTTTCTCAATGTGCTCATTGCAGGTGGTAATTTTTCCATCGAAATTATTGAACTCTAGATCTGATAAGGAAGTGAAAATTTCTTCTTTGACTGATTCATATTTTGCATTAAGTCTATCAAATTGACTTAATTTGAAAGATAACACTTCTTTGTCATCTTCAACGAAAGTGTCCACAAATGCGATAAATGCACTCAACCGTTTTTCGATGTCGCAGAACTTCCTTTGGAGAATTTTAACGCCTTTCGCCATGACGCATTCAAAGTAGTGAAACCAACGAAAATATTTCTTAAATATCTTCTTAATCCACAGGTTCTGGCGATTTAATAATACTCCGCAAGACGGATCATTTTTTTATGTACAAACTTTGCACATACGTCGAAGGCTCAGAAAATAATTTTTAATAGGAAATAACGATTCAACGAATTTTTACCAATGCATTGCGACACCTTTATTCAAACTCGAACGAACAACAACTACACAGAGAGAAGAAACAAAAAACAAAGTACACAAAAAGGGGGATTGTTCCATTTCTCCGTACAAGAGGGGTGGGGTGAGAAGGGATGACGCAATGGTCCGTAACATCCCCTTTCAAATAACTTATCTTTCTTATTGTTCTAAAATACATGTCGCTGTTAAAAAAGTCACGCCTATATTTGATCCACTTTTGTATTTTGTTTCTTTTTGCTCTCAAAATATTATCCTTCACAAATAAAACACAAACGATATTTAATTTCTTTAATAATAAACTCTACTTCTGAATAATTACTATTCTTAACAGATATATATTGTTAAGGTGAGGGTTCGAAGATTTTATGCAAGTTAGTCGCAAAGAACAAGGCAGTACTTTAAGAGCAATGAGAATTTATTGTTGAAAATCCAATCTAAGAAATATAGGATTCAGCTACACAATATTCCCAGAATAAATCTCAGAAGGTCTACACACTTTCAGCAGCTCTCAGATACAATTCTCAGTGTCTAAAATACACGTTTATAAAAGATTATTCACAAGCACAGCCGAGCTAATCGATAATGATGGTCAAGGCTACTAATCGCTAGTCAAAACAATGCTCACTAATCGCTGATTGAAACAAGACTGACTGACTTTCGACGAGCATCTCTGTATTTATAGGCCTCACGGATCATCCGAGAAAGATCCGTTTGCGTCATAGGTCTTGAAAAAAAAAATGCATTTCTCCACAAATTTCCAGAAGAATCCAGAAGGTCCCGAGCTCGCCAACTTGGTCGCCAAAAATGAGGCCAACTTGGTTCTATCTTCAAGTTTCCATTAAATCGCCATTACAACGTAAGTGACGACGTTGCTTGCGAATATATAATACAATTTTAACATAAAATAAATATAACATACAGTAATATAAATGCATTACACATCCAAATTTTGATTATTTACACTATTTTACAAAATTCGTAACAATATCTTTCTCGATAAATAAAAATTCTTGCATAGGTACTCCATGACCTATCAGGAATTACTTTGCAATTAAACAAATTGAATAGTTTCTTCATAAACAACGGTAGGAGAATTTTAATAAAATACCATGCTCATAATACTAGATCAAAGACTTAAGAAACTCTGAATAGTACATATTATAACTCTTTAAATTAATAAACAAAAACGTGACATGGCCTGAAGTAACACTGGTATTCAAGATGACCATTTTGATGAAAGGAAACATCAGTAGGGCAGTTTAATAAATTTTTTTAATTAAAAACGTCACGTTATCTTGAGTTAGTAATGCTCTCAAACATGTTTTGTTCCTTAACAAAAGAAGAAGCCGCGAACACACACACAAGAAAGGTCAAGAAACTTCTAAATCACCATCTAACCTTAATTAGCAACATAATAGGCAACAAAAATTTTATTCTCAGTCATTCATGTCCTTGTTTAGCACTTATTGTTTATCCAGAATTGTGTCCGCTTGAACAAACCTCTTTCCTTCCAGATAATGCTAATGATCAGTTGAACTTGATCGTCGCTTATGGATCAGGAGGAAACTAGAACGAAAAATAACGTAGCTTATTTATGAAAACAAACAAAACAAAAACAACAGCTAAAAGAACATAGAGCAGGCAGAACGTTTTAAAATGCAACCTGATTTTATCTGGTCGTGTTGGGTTTCTATCGCGATGCCATCTGCTTGTTTTCAGATGAAAGGACGGTCATATAAATAGCCTTTCTTTCAACAATAGATCACGAAGGCTAAGAAAAATAATGAGTACTTGAGTTACTTCCTGCTTTCAACTCTTCCAGGTAGAATGGTTCCATAGCTTGCCTTTCTGTATAATAGTACGTCTTTTATGTGAAAGAATTGACTGTGCTAAGGGATCTTCTTTTATAATTTTAGATGATCTCAAGCATTAAAAAGTGTCCTAGTTTTAAAAATTTCCCGACTTCTTTTCATAAAATTTTTTAAAGTTTCTATACTATGATTGCCGCTCTCTTTATATTTGAGGAAATATTTTTTTTTACTTCTAATAAGGCAGCTGATTGGTATTTTACTATTGCAGACCTAGTACATTTTCCGGGAGCTGGTATCTCGTTTTAGTGCAGCACTATATAGATGGTATACCAATCACCGTAAGTAATTTTGACGCCCAGTTTCCTCCTAAGAGAGAGGCACCTAAGCTCTGACGATGCAAAACCGGACTAGAGATTTAATTTTTCAGAGAGCACCAAAGCCAAACAGGCATTGAAGGGGGATCCTTTACGTGTCACAGAATCATTCGATATGGACGCTGTCAAATATTTTTTATATCATGAAAATCCATCGACTTGGATAGGGGTCGAGTGAGTGAATATTTACGTCGCACTGTTCAGCTACACGAGAGCTTTTGGCGACGGACCTCGTAATTTTAAACCATGGTCAAGTGACGAGGATAACACCTTAGCTGGCACCCTCCTCTCCTAACTACCACACTCCACCAACGGGGGAGGGGGTGTCAGGGTCGAACCCGCAAACTTGGGCAAGACCAACAACAAACCAACTACGCCATTTGAGGAAATATATTATTACATATTATACTATTCATTTTCATTAAAGATTAATGCAAGTTGAGTAATTTTGCTTCTTCTCTAATCAATGATATTTTAAATTTATTTAAAATTATTTTTCATTTACATGTACTTATATACGATGTTAAAGTCACTTCAATCTGAAACTAGTCTAGAAAATTATATTTAGAATGTTCATTAACGTTGTACTACTAAAGCAATACGAGGGCTATTGGCGACTGACTTCGTAATTTTTAACCATGGTCAAGTGACAAAGATGAACATTCACCTTGAACGGGCACCTTTCTCTCAAAACTACCAAACCTTGCCAATGGGAGGACTTCGAGCCTCAACAGATTTAGCTTGTACAAATCCATCTACACAGCGGGTCTTCAGAGCCCATGGCCTCTTGGCTATCATGATCATTACATTATAAGAAATATATAACAGTATAAAAATTATACTTTAATGCAGAAGAAAGAAAGAATTTATGTACTGAATTTATACATTCTTTAATTTCTGCACTTATTCATAATATAAATTATGATATTTATTTTTTATTTGAACTAAAATGACCCTTAAGGGTAGGGGAATATAAACGTATTATTATTTGGAGTATGATAGACATTTACACAACTAAATTAAATAAAGCAGTGTATTTATTCCTACACATATAAAGAAAACTAATTGATATATATGCAATCATTTAATTTTATTTGAGAGAGACTGGTTTTAACTTCACGCACGAAATATGTAGAATCATGAAGACAAACATCTTGTAGTAGATGGTTTTAGTGTCCCTGGCCTATATGCAGATGGTCGAAAGGTGTGAAAGATTTAAAGTTATTAACCGAAGGAAAATTTTCATAATGACATGATGAAACGATGAAAGAGAACGATAAGAAATATGGATAGAAATTTGCATTTATACGGTGTTAAACATCTAAGCAGGATATAAAATTCTGTGGTCAAGTGGTTTACAAAAATTCTTCTCACACATCTGTCAAGCAGACGATTTATACTTCAACCCTTTAATCTAAAAGGTTTCATTATTTACACTTGACTAGAATCAAGAAAAATTATATACTCTATATAATATAATGAATATATTTACTCAAAAAATTAATCTCTCTTAAAAAATAATCTTTTTAAAATTATTGTTCTAACAAAAGGAATTTCATGTTGGTGTCTTTTCTTATTAGAAAATTGCTTCTTGAATATTGGCATATTTATTTTACAAAATTCTAAGTTATTTACGTTCCTCCTCGGAAATGCTCTAAGGAATTTTTTAAAGAAAAACAGTATTATCCGTGATGTATTTATAGTAAAAAAACAGACTTCTGTAGGATTCTAACATTACAGGGTGCGGCAAAAAAACTCGGACAAATTTCTTGCCTCCTAGAATAATTAACAAATTTCCTTTTAATTGGTATTTTCATGTTTCTTTATCCACCACTTTAATAATAAAATATTTTTTAATACATTTCTTAGTTTGTACTTTAATTTATGTGTTTTTGATAATGTCGAGCAAAAGGTCTGCAATTTTAGAGTTGTTTCAGCAAAGGAAACGAAAGTGTGAAGTCGTTCATTTGCTTATTGTACCTCGGCAAACAGTGTTTGATGCAATTTGCCGTTTCAAAGAGCTTGGCAATAATGGTCGACGTCCAGGAAGTGGGCGAAAAGGCACTATAAACACTTCAATGAATCGTAAGGCCATCGAAAAGCGAGTCCAGAGGAATCAGATGGTTTCCATGAGAAAATCGCTCGTGACATGAGAATATGTGTCAGATCGGTGAGATGAATTGCAAAAACGGAGCTTGGACTGAGGCCTTACAAGTTGCGAAAATTTCAGCTCCTCAATGAAAGAAGCAAACTCGTACGGCTCCAAAGATGCCGAAAACTTTTGAGACGGGCCGCAAGTCAGCGATGGGAGAGATTCCTTTTCACTGATGAGAAGCTCTTTGCGGTTCAACAAGTTCATAACTCCCAAAACGATTGAATCTGGTCTGTGGACGCTCCAAGCATTCGGCAATTGTTGAATATCGCCCATATCCAAAGTCGGTCATCGTCTGGGGCGGAATTTGCGCAAGTGGTAAAACTCCTTTGATTTTTGTGGAAGAGGGCGTTAAAATCAATCAAAAAGTGTACCAGAGGGACATTCTTGAAGCTGTTGTACTTACGTGGGCCCAAAAGCATTTCGGAAATGCAAAGTGGACGTTTCAACAAGACTCTGCACCAGCTCACAAGGCCAAAAAGACACAAGAGTGGTGCAAGGCAAATTTTCCAGACATGATATCATGTGAAGAATAGCTACCCTACTCACCGGATCTCAATCTCATGGATTACAGTGTATGGTCTATTTTTGAGTCCAGAGACTGCACTACACCATACAAAACTTTGGACTCTCTAAAGCAATTGTTTCTGTGGAAATGGGATAGATTAAAGGTAAAAGACTTGAGGCTCATTGTTTGAAATTTCTGCAAGCGTTTGCGCCTCTGCATTGCTGCAAACGGCTGTCACTTTGAAACCAATTAAATTTATTTATTAGTACGAGTGTACTCTTATTATTATTTGTTATATTTTGTTAATTTCTTAATTTTTTACAAAGTTGTTTAAAAAATTGTTCGTCCGGGTTTTTTCGCCGCACCTTGTATCTATGTACATTAGTAATACTGAATTAAATACAAATTTGAACTCTTTACAAATGTTACTTTATTTCTAGTAATATGGAGGTATAACCCTTGGAATATTTGTTTTGATACATTGTAAAAAATGGAAAGAAAGTCAATCCTTGTATTTGATACGAAATTTCTGTTCGTATGAGTTAATTTTACTGGTTTTGAATTTGATTTGTGCGTGATTTTATCCGGAAGATCTATAGACATTGATTTAAAATCTCACGTTAATTTTTATTTACAAATTTTGAAAGGGACACAAGAATTATTTTACAAAGGAAGTTTCATTTTATATTTCTCATTTTCTCTTTTTTTTTTTTTTTTTTGAAAATCAATGTAAGTGAAATAAGAGTCGAATGAACATTCTTTAAGTGTTTCTGTTAAATAATTTTAAATCATGTATGTACAGAATATTTTGTAAGTATATTTAAAGTATAAAAGGAAGTTACTCCAAAAAATTTATTTCAATTGAAATCATTACATGTCATACATGCATACAGGAAATCATTTGCTTATATTTGCAATAATATTAATTTACTTTATTATTACTTATGCTTGAGGGAAAATTTTTCAAAAATTTCGCAGAACGATGTAAATTTGTATGAAAATTGACAAAGTAACAATGGGCTCTGATACAGTGGGAAAATTGATACAGTAATAATGGCATATCCCTATTTTAAGGTTTTCTTATATTTTAAATAATTCCATCTTTCTTTTTTTATTTAAATACTATGGAATATATTGATTACATGATTGCTAGCCTAACTTGAAAGAAAATTAAGTTTTTATAATACAAAAATATATATAAAAGAAAAATCCTGCTAACGAATTAAATACTCAGTACACTAGTTTGACTAAGAAAAACTTGTTCCTCATTGTGAAAAAATATATGTGTTACAAATAAAAGAAAGCACATTTAGGCATGTGTGTTGTGTACATCTCCTTTCTATAATTCAAATAAAACATACAGAGCTTTCATATTGAAATAAAACTCTTTCCAAAAAATTTAAACAGTTTGAAGAAATGTTGATCAACTAAAGCGTTATAAGATCACAGGTAACACGATTCTTAATAAAAATGACACCTTTAGTAAATGTAGAATAATTTTATTGCAAAAGGTGTGGCATAAACAGGTTAGTCGAAGAACCGTGATCCGTTAAATTTGTTTTGCTGTCAAGTATTTATCATGCTAAAGGTGTCTGATGCCTCAAAGAGTCTATGGCACATAAAAGGTTTTCTGAACTGAAAAATGTAACCCAGTCTTGGTTCTTTATGACTCGTGATAATTAGTATCTAGCGATTTAGTTGGCTTTTTCTTGAAAAAATCAATAGTTAAATTCATTAGTTGAGCAGGAAAATATACCATTTGATTCTAAACTATTCAAAAAAAAAATCTTTTCCGGGAAATTATTTGGGTAGAAAAAATTTATAAAAACGGGTTTTTTTTCAGAATTTTTTACTGTTATTATTTCTAATGGGCTGCGGATTGGTGTTTTACCATAGGCGACCTAGTACATTCCCGGAAGTTGGTATCTCTTTTTAGTGCGGCGCTGTATAGACGGATACCAATCACCGCAGGTAATTTTGACACCCAGTTTCCACCCTAGAGGGAGAAACCTAAGTTCTGACGATGCGAACCTGTACTAGGATTTAATGTTGCCTAGAGCATCCAAGCCAAACAGACACTCTAGGGATCTTTTGCATGCCATATAACCATACGACATGGCCGCTGTCGATTTTCTGCATCATGAAAATCCACCGACTTGGGCCGGGGTCGAACCCGCAAACTTAGGTGTAGAAGGCCAGCAACAAATCAACCACGCCACCAAGCCGACTTTATAAAAACGTTGAGTATTGAGATAGTCAATGAAAACAAATGGATTGAAACTAATAAGATGTTACAGGTTAAGTACACAAATGTTAATTTAAATGCTGAATGTGAGTTTTTTTTATCTGACTACATTCTTAACCGTGATTTTGCAAAAGAGTATAAATGAACTATTTCTTGATATTTATATGAGTGAGAATTTTTTGAATTAGAATATCCATATATATATGAAATATATTGAGTATCACAATTTGGCGAGTGTGGATTCCTTATTTAGATCATTATTTTTGATGGTTGATGTTTTCTTTGAATGGGATTGATGAGGCAGTCCTGTGATTATTTAAATATGGTTTATTCCACATCTTGAAACACATAAGCGTGTTAAACATAAAGCATGAAATGGACAATACAGAACAAAGAAAACGAATGCACAATGAGCTGCAGTCAGCTACATGTTGAAGGCAGACTAATACAGAAGAGAAAGAGGGTGGTCTCCAAAAATCTCAGTATTTATAGGCAACTCAAATCACATGATCTGAGAGGGTGGATAGATGTAGTTTAAAATACTCTCGTTAGGTGGCTAGAAAGTTTATTAATTGAACGTGGGTCCTGAAGGGATGGACCATAGGTAATTAAAAGTTATTAAGAATAAATTAATGGGGATTATTACACATGTATTTAATTCTTTTAAGAATATTACTAAAATACAAAATTATTCAAATGCTATTTTTTAGGCAAAAAAAATGAAGAAAAATTGTCATATTTTTAAAATATACTCCTTTTATGGAAAATGCTTTCATAATAACATTTTGCTAAAATATAGCTCACTTCTCTACAGAACCTGAACTAGGAGTTTTAAAAAAGTCCCATTATTTTCAGAGTTGCTATCCATTGAAATAATTACCAATGTTTTTTGTTAAAATTTCTCTACTTTCATATATATTAAAATATGAATAAATCCACTTCTAAGTTATATGTTTTAAAAATCTTAGTTAAAGCTCTGTACAGAATTTATAGCTATATATAGGCAAAATACTATTATTACAGATGCATTTCCCATAAAAGGAGAATGTTTTGAAATTATGTTATTATGCTTCATATTTTGCCAAAAAACTACATTTAAGTAATATTTTATTGTAACAGTATTCTTAAAACAATTTCATATGTATATTCTAATTCAGGTAACACTAAATATAAGAAAAAAATCATTTGTACGCTTTTTCAAAATTATGGATCCGAATGTAGTCAGATATCTTTAAGAATTTGAAAGAATTTCACCTTAAGCTGAAAATCAGATTCCAAAACTCCTTTTAAAATTAAAATTTATTCACAACAAAATACAATTTTCAAAAGAACAATAAGGGAAATTTGTTCATATTTAAATGTTTTATCATTATTTTAAAAATTTAAAATTTGACCGAATGTAATCTGTTAATACTATACACAACAAATTCCAAAAGGCTAAACATTTATATGAAATGCTTTCATTTTTGAATATAATTAGTTTACACAAACATATTTTGATAAATGATTCTTTAAATGCTTTTATAAACAGCTAAACTCTCATTTTCTACCAGAAGCAGCATCATTTACTTCAGGAAATGTTGATATTAAATTACTCTTTAAAATAGGTCAGAAAAATAGTAAAATAGATAATATTATTTTAAAATTATTCCAAAAATCATTAAAAGCAGTGCAATTAGAAAACTCCAATAATTAGTCATTTATTTAAGCTACAATTTTATGATATGGATATAAAAAAAGCATATAGAGCTCATTAATTCGTAAAACGAAATAGCTTTTCAAGTATCACAAACGTTTTTTAAAAGAATTCAACTTTAAAAAGTTGATTTTTAAAAAAAAAAATTCAGTTATGGAGTTTAGCAAATTAAGAACTATTAAAAGCGCACATACTTAAAAAACTATTTAAAAAAAGTCTACGTTTGTTCTACAAAACTTGAAAAAGAAGAAATAAAGAAATAATTTTATATTAAGAGAGGTATTTGTAACTTTTTATTTCTGGACAAAGCTTTACAGTTTAAACAAATACTAAGAATAAACATAGTGAAAAGAAAAAGTTTTGAGTACGACTCGAAAATAGTTTCGGACATTCTATATAATGTCAGAAAAAAAATTAGGATACCATTTTGTAGGACTATTATTCTAAAGTAAAAATTGCAGATTTAAAAATAATTAGAAGTAAGCATCTCCAGATGAAAAATCCCTTCAGGTAAAACATGGGAAAACGAATGAATATTCAGCAGAATCAGTAAACAGTAGCTATATTCTGGCTTCTCTCTCTCTCTCTCTATATATATATATATATGTAATGACTTCTTCTAATTCTCCTTAACATTGTACGACCGCATAATCTTAATCTTAATCTAATTGCTCCAGCGCATTTGCAGCCAATCACGACTCCTGTTATAAAAGAGTCGTACGACCTTCACCGCCACTATAAAAGCTCTGAACACACGGTTACGCGCGCTTCTTCTCTTCTTGTCATCATGTAGTGTGTTGCAGCTAGTATTTGTGTGTATCGTCCTTTGTTTTATGTGTTCAAGTTGTGAAATAAAAAGTTTAATTAACCACAAGAATGCCACTGCAAGCTCCATTCAAAAAATCCATCATTACAACATCATCGTATTTCATATATATATGCTGCAGCTAATTGCAATTCTTAATGGGATTTGTTAAAAAATTATTGAAACTGCCAAACACACAACCGCTCACGCTTTGAAAGGAAACGCTGAACGAATATTGATTTTTCCTGCAAGCCCACTGACTAATTTGTCCTTTCTTTTTATCCTTTCACCTAATGGCATCCAATGAATAGTGATTGGCTGTTTCATAAAAGCGTGTCACGTCACGCACAACTCTATTAGTCATTGATGTTTCCAAAGCGTCACCTAGGAAACCGATGGACATTCACCTTCATCTCCGCACCCATAATGTGGAACGCCCCATAATAAGAATATTATTAGGTCGAACTTGCCCATCAATGGTACCATAATACCTCTCATCAATAGGGATCGTGTATTCGCGAAAAAATAAAAAGTGTGGAATGTATTTTGAGCTAGACAAATGCGGTTATTCAAGGTTTATATTATTTTTTTCTTTATCGCAGCGCAATGCAGAGAGAGGGAGAGAGTAGTCTTATATGACGAAAGGTGATTTCATATCGCGACAAATAATGGGTTGTATTGATAGAAATGTATTTTGGGAAAACAATGGTGCGTCTACTTTTACTTAATTATTTATTGAATGTGTATAAAATTTACATTAGTTTTTTTTTCCTCATTTGTCTTGTTTTTAATTATTCTTACTTATCATTTTACATTGCTTATGTGTGCAAGAGATTCAAATGCTATTTTTAAAACTATTTCATTAAAATAATCGAATGATAATAAAGTAGACCTACCCCTTTAAACCCGGGAGCGGTCGCGCGGGGCATAGAGTCACCCCAGGCTTACGAAATTTTTAATTCTGGGAAAACTGTTTATTTTTACAAATGACCTTATCAGTATCCTACATGACAGTCTTCATGCAAACTAAAATGCATTTGTAACACATCTTCCTCTTTTTTCGGAACGGAACTTATTTTATTCCAAAGTATTTTCTATGAAAATGCTACATTTCCCCCCTGTGAATGCCTTAGTGGTTTTGATTGCTGTGTTGTACGGCTCATTATGGTTTATAAATGTAATTGAATAGAACATAAAATGTTTAAATGAACAGAATATAACAGAAAAAAATGGGCATCTGTGAAACCTCTATTGGATGAAGTTGAAACTGATCAAGCAGGAGCATATCTTGATGAAATATTGGATATTAATCCTGAAAGCGAAAGTAAATTAGAGAAAAGGGATGAACATGAAACGCTTGAGTTTTGAAAGGAAAATTTCCAAATGCTACCTAAAAAAATTCATCAAGAAATATATGGAGCCATTGGTGTACACAAGAAACACTGCCTCTGGTCAAAAAGACACAAGACAAAAGACGCGTGACCATTAACGTTAGTATCGAGTGTGCACCTGCTCCCGGGTTAATATGGTAGCTACAATCCTCGAGTGAGTGTTTACTGATGTCGAACTTTAAAAAAACGCGAGAGCTATTGCTGTGACGGACTTAATGATATTGAACCTCAGTCAAATGACGAGGACGATACCTAAGCTAGCCTACCCTCTTCAGACTACTGAACCGCATCTACGGAAAGATTGAGCCATGACTGAGTGAAAATAAACGTCGCTCTGTTCAGATACTCGAGAACTTTTGGCGATGGACCTCGTAATTTTGAACCATGGTCAAGTGACGAGTACGCCTGATCTGGCTCCCACTCTCCTAACTACCACACCACACGTTTGAGCTCTCGATAGATTTAACGTGCATCGCTCCCCTACACGGCCGGTCTTCAGTAATACCAGACTCGAACTCATGATACGCCGACCACGAGTCCGTTATCGTAACCACTTGGCTACCGTGGCCTTACTGAGCCATGACAGATTTAATGTGCATCAGCCCCTCTACACAATAGCAAAATAAAGATCTTCCGCGGGGATTGTAACCCTTGGGCGACCACCTACGGGCCTTCGGACAACTGTCTGTGTTGTTTGGAATTGTTTCCATAAACGTGAAATTACAGAATGATGAACGCCGAAGAAAAGAGCAGCATCTGTGATCGACTACCCTGCTTCAATGTGCCCCACAGCACGCCAGCGCTCAGAATCTTCCATCCGTTTTCTGGAAGTAATAGAAACACGTATGTCTTGAAAACAAATTGTACGAAAGTTTTAAACACCTTCTATCAGCACTTACAATCAACTTCTGTAACCCTTTCTAAAGCTGGCTTCTTATAAGGCTGCCCTTTTTGCATATGTCTTGACATGAAAGCACGATTGGCTGTTACCAACATATTTGCATACTTCCATCTACCTCTGCAGCGAATTGCATCCTCTTCAATTCCGATTGACTTCCGGAAATTAACATTTTCCTCTCCGTGCTTAACTTTTGGAAGTAAGTGGATAATACATCAATCGACTGATTAAAGAATTGCACAATTTTGTATAGTTTACTTTAATTCAATACGAAATATAAAAGAAATGCGCACTATTATAACATACTTTGAAAATAAAGTTCATTATTGTGCTGAAAGTAGTCATTTGAAAGACAATCAGGTAAAACAGGCTTAAAAATTGTTTTGATGTTTTAGGCACTTGATAGATGGAGTTCTCTCCCTAATGAAATTTTTTAATGGTAATTGACACTTTAAAAATAAGCTAATTAAATGAAAACACTACATGAACACAGTACGCGTCTCATCCTTAGCAAACATCTACTCTGAAGGAATCGATTCTAAGGCCGGAGCTTTAAGAAAAGGGCTGTGGCAAATAGGTTAGTGATCGTAACAGTCAGTGATTCTAAAACGTGTTAGCGTAAATCAGCTGTGGAAAAAAAAAAGGTTTTTTAGAGGACCGGGTTATTTCAAAGTCGTGTAAAAAAGATTTGGGTGTATACGCTTCTGCTTCAATCGATGATATAAATGGAACAATGCTGCTGCATACATTTAAATACTTCGATTTATAGTTGTAAACTCTACTTTTAATTTTGTTGCCTTGCTATGTATACTTTTATTTTGTTTTATTGCTGTATACTTCTTTTTCTGAAGTACTTTTCATGTTTTCCGAGCAATTTATGAAAGCATAATAGTAAATGAGCGTGATTGAATCTTTAGTTTTATATATAATACTATTAGAGATAAAGATGTGGAAAGTTATGGAAGGATTTAGCTTTGAGATTTATGGTATGAACATGAAACTTAATTAAACTTCATTTTATAGTAAATGAAAGCGAATTTAAATTTGGATAAATAAAATATGGATATCAAGATTTATTACTTGCTCTTTAAATAGTTTAGTTGGAACTATATTGTTGAATTAAAATCGAAGGTTTAGAGGTTCGAAAGGCTCTATAAAACCGAAAGTTCTCTATACATATTTCTCAAAACTAAGAATTTTTTTAATTTATTGAGGGAGAATAAAAAAAAAAAAAGAAAAAGAAACATGCGTGTGATTATAGTTTTTTATAGTGCAAGACTTTGAAATATGAACTCAGGAATTGCTTGGAGAAATTTTTTTTATGTATTTAGTCAAAACACATGCATTTTTTTCCTATATAAAAATTCTTGAAATTTTCTAACCTTGAAGCATTTAAGGTATCCGATTACTTGCGAAGACATTTTTTTTAAAAATGAAGATATGGGGATTTTTTTCTTTGTGTGTGGTTTTTAGATTTGTGTAAAACATTTTAAGAAAAACATGCTAAAATTAAGATGAGAAAAAGAAATTATTATTACTAAAATTGGAAAAAGTTACAAAAAATAACATAAACGGGGCCCATTCTGTACCAAAAGTTTATAAACAAATTTTCAATTCTTGAATTTTGATGTGTTGTTATGTTATTCATTTTTTAAATGATCTATAGGATAAGAGATATTTTAATTTTTACAAAAACTAGAGCACTTTATCTCAGTTATTATATGAAATTGTTTAAAAAAACAGTGATTAAAATAACATAAGGGACTGTAATTTTTGTAATAAAACAGTGATTGATAAATCTGAAAGTTAAAACACTTCCCCTATTATACAGAACATACACAAAAAATTCAGTTAATTATTTTCGAAATATTTTGAGAAATCGCTGTCCCCGTTTGAGCATTTTCGAAAACATTTTGGATAATACGCGTTTTAAAGTATGACATCTTGCTTAAAGTGATGGCATCTGCTTTTACTAAAGCACTTGTAGTTTTTGTTCTAGTGAACGGAAAATAATAAACTTGGTATTTTTATAAAGCAAATAAGATGGTTTATAAAATAAATCATAAAAAAAATTTGTCAGTTTTTGAGAAAATTCACAATTTTAGGGTAGTCGGATACCTTAAGAAATCAGGGATTTAAGATATATCTAATCAGTGGCGATCTTATTTTTATACAATACTGTTTGATTTTTTTAAAATTTTGATTTTGATGGTACAAGAACAGTACTTTATTCATGAAGATAATTTTTTTTCCTGCTGTATTCTTCGATTATATATATAAATAAACAATCGGGGCTTGCAAATACCAATATACCGGGATACCGAATACCGGTATTTTGAGCCATTTGTACAATTTTGTAATACCGGTATTCCCAATTTTAAATATCGATTTTTTCAATATCTACTAGAAATTTTTAAAATAATCTCCACTATATGTTCAGGGATCGCCAACCTAGCAAAATAGTATACGTTTTTGTTTTTATGTCTCCCTAACTGGCGAAATTAATTTGACTGTGAATATAAAGTTGCATTGTACAACCAAGTGATAAAATATGTGAATTATCCAAGGATGTGGGCTCAAACTATTATATTACACAGAGAGATACTGCACACGTGCAGGATTCGTAGTTTGATATTCGTATCTGCAAAAACAAGGTTGTAGTTGTGAAGAAAGTGCGTAATGTTTCGATATTTTTTAAATTGGGGAGTTTGTTATTCATATTGTTTTTGCACATCATACTTGTATTTACATATCATCATGATTTTAAAAATGAAAATGAAAAAGAAGAAAAGAGGGTAACAAATTCAAATTTAAACAAGTTTATTGTAAATTTTTACCCACAAGCCTTATCCCCATTCAGAAGAATTCAGTACAGTTATCGAAGATGATAATGACACTAATGTCGATAGTGAAAAATTGTTCCTTGAACAAAAATTAGAATAAGCGTAAGTAAAAAAAATTCAATTAACAAAAATACATTACAGAAATTAACTATATCCGAAACCATCCGACGAGAAATCGATTTATTTGAGGATGAGAAATTTAGAGGAAATACTTGGAAAAAGGTATAACGCGTATTGCTAACAATACTACCAACTAGCATAAATGCCTAAAGAGCGTTTTCGACCGCTGGTAATTTGTGCACATAATTGCATTCCAGGCTTAATGACAGTACAATTAATGCATTATGTTTTTTAAGATCACATTTCAAAAATTTGTAATAGAACAACAGACTGAATAGTGATATTTACCCTTTTTTTGGGATTTAAATAAGATATTCCTTCATTTTTTAGTGATTCTTTATATCCTGTTATAATTTAAAAATTAAGCATTAATTTTTTGTGATATTTACACTCTCTAATAAAACTGGCAAATAAAACAAAGAAAAACCTGTATTTTCTTTCGTTTCTTAAAACTTCTACTACCGGTATTAAAACTGGTATCCGGTATTAAGATCTAAAAATGCCGAATACCAGTAATGAACTTTTGTTTCGATATTACAATTTCCCCAGAAATAATGTATAGTAAATTAACATGATATAATATTTGGTTATATCTCTCAAAATATAAATTAGCTGACCCCAGTGGTTTGCCCACTTTCGAGAGAAAAGACCCAAGTATTCAGTAAAACGAGGTATATAAGGTGTCAAAGAGCACACTTTATATGTATATTTATATTATATACCTAACGGGATGGAAGCAAGGGGAAGGGGGATGTATTTTGGTAACAATCTCAACCAAAAATGTCGTGCACCAATTAATATTTTTTTTATATTATTTAAGTAAAATTTTACACGAAGTAACATTTTACAACCCTTCAAAAAAAAAAAAATATCGAAGATATTTTTATTTTTGTGTTTAATTTTTGTTCATGGTAAGTAATTTGACACAATAAATCAGACAAATGTTTAACTGTATATGCAAATAAAGGTAAATTTTTTTCAAAGATAATTATAAAAAAAAGAGAAAATAATGTTTTTTTTTAGTAGGAGAACACAGTTTTTTTCATATTACCTAGAGGCAGAAGACCTAGATATTACCTAGAGTTAAGAAGAGCCTTAACTGTCAGTGCAGAGAGCCACACGCGGTTTGCGAGTCGTGGTTTGCCTACCCCTAATTTATCCTTTAAAGCAGTGATTAATGACGTTCATTTGCATTTACAAGATGACAGCATAAATTTTTTTAAAACAAGAACCATTTTAGCTCTTCTTTCCGGATTTAAGTTAAAGAAGTATAATACTGGAGGTCCCGAATTTTCTAAATTTGTCACAGACAATCTATCAGAGCTGTTTTAACCTACATTCAACATTTAAATGCCTTTTATTCAGATTTTGAAACCAGGTTTGAGAATGCTTCGACTATATGGCAATACCACAGTAGGCAATGAATTCATATGGTCATATTGAAAAAAATGTCAAATCACAATAGGAACTAATAAGCACTAATGGAGATCTTAAAGTTTAGATACAAATGCCAGCAATTTTGGCTTTAAAAAGTCAAACGTGTTATTTGTCCCGACTTATGGAATATTGTGTGGAAGTTTTCATTGCTTTTCCTAGAGTGAAGGAGTTTCAGCGCGTTGTTAATCTCGAAAAAAAAAAAAAAAAAAAAAAAAAACTGGACACTACTAAAAGAAGAGATTTAAAATTAAACCAGACAAAAGATTGATACTAAATGTTGAAAATGTGATGTTGTAGTGCTACAGATTCATCCCTCCCATTAAAATAATTTGTTTGTTGTTTAGTTAGTTTATTTAACAGTTTATTTATTAGTTAATTTTAATTTAATTAATTAAAACGTTTGATTTTTAAATTTTAAGCACTATATTTCAATACAGTCAGAAATCTTAATTCTTTTAAAGCAGGAGTAGAAGTACCAGCGGTTAAAAATAATTTAATTTGATAAATTTGCAAAAATTCATATTAATTAAGCAGGGGTCTACCCCAAACCGAAAAACATGGTAAGGGGTCTACAAGGCAAACAAGTTTGGGAACCTCTGCTTTAAAGTAAGGGTCTTCAACCTTCAACTCTCGAGGGTCAAATTAATAAATTTACAATGACCCGTGGACCATATCAAGAAATTCACAGTAATCCGCGGGCCACACGACTGTCAAAAAATGTTGTAGTCACAAAATTTATATAAAAAGCGGAGGTATGCTTTACAAGACTACAAGGTGCAAGGTGTTTATATGATTTCGGTTTCAAAATATTTAAATGGAAATCGAATTAAAGCACTTTGTGCGCAAACCTGTATAAGATGAGTCCTCTTTTTTTTCAGAAAATTTCTGAGATTTTATGTGTATGGTCAGATTTTTAATTTTTAAAATTACTTAAAACATAGTAAAATGTTTGGAAAATTCCTCATTTTCAGAAAATTTTATATCAAATGGATATCAAACCTATCAGAGAAATGTTTTAAATATCAAGAATGACAAAAAAAGGGTGTTTTTTAAGACAAGTAGACAAGGCAATTTTTTTTTTACATTGCCACAAATTCAATTGAGGAGCCACTAAAAGGCCTCCAGTGGGTCATTCGGGGCGTGTGGGCCACGGGTTGAAGACCCCCTACTTTAAAGTAGTGAAGTTGAACTGAAAACATGAACTCAGGTCAGTAGTCATTCATATCTAGTTCAATGGCCCGAGATTGATGTCGAGATGCTTATGTTTTGTGTTACGTTTAACTCAAGAAATTCATTTTGAGTTCGTAAATTTTCCTTCGGTCACTGTACTGGGCAGTTAACATCTTAAAATCCTTTTATACTTTCTATAAACTAGAATTACAAATCACTTTTATTTATTGTGTGTATGCCAAGACTCTTAACATTATACATTATTCAACAAGCAATCTCCGGATGACATATTTTTTTTTTATTATGGGAAGAAGTGTCTAGTTAAAATATTCAAAATATGTAAACTAGTAACAATAACAATTGCAGAATGACATAAAAAAACAAGATATCAAACATTGGCGTTTCCCACATGTTGTATTTTACAATAATGCATTTAATGAACTTTTTACTAACAGAAAGTAGTGTACTATACTTTAAAAAAAAAAATCAAATTTTTTTAAAAATTTTTTTAAAAATTATTAAATTTAAATATGATTCGGATTATCTGGGACACAAATGCGACCCAATGCCGAAAACCCGAGGACAATCGGTTAATTATTGGCTGAGAAAAAGTTAGACAAAATATGGTACGAAGACGAAGACTAAGACGAAATTTGCGTCCTAATAGCGCTTTTTTACACTACGTGAAAAACGCGCTAAAAAGAATTTTATCATTCTGCATAATTTGTGTTCCTTGTTATTGGTGAGGTGAAGTAAATTATAATCACAATAATGACCTTCATATTTCAATCTGGCTCTTATCCTCGTTTTTTTTAACATTACGATGGTTATTTTAACTTTTGTTTTGAA
>BMAO01032028.1:0-106028 GCA_019973975.1 Trichonephila clavata | reverse complement strand
AGACCATTCTGGAACTCAAGGTGGCAACGCGGACGGATCAGAGGTACTGCGCCTGCGCAAGTGCCACGCCAGGAGTTCGGTGCTTACCTATCGAAGAGAGAGGTCGTTTTTTTCCCTAGCTCCACCCGTGAGCTTAGTGTGGAGATTTGAATTCAGTTGATTGTCACTCCAAGAGAAATCTGTGAGCTCTACCAGAGAGCTTTGCTTGAAAGTTTTTTATCTGCCGGAGGCAGATGTGTTGGAGGCCACCAGGCCCATTTCTTATTCTTCCTCTCTAGAAATGTCAACGGGCTCAATATTTAACCATGTAAGAAATTGTACATTTTTTTTGTGTGAGTGTCCTATATAAATAAACCAGTAAACATCATTGATGTTCTTCATTTGAAAACGTTAGGACATTACAGACTATATAAATTTGGAGGTTCACCGAGATGATTGACAAGAGAGAAAAAAAAAGGTATTGTTCTCCACATTATTCATTTCCAGGCCAGAAAATATAATTTAGTTATTTGTTGTTTATGTGAGTTCGGGAAATCATTTCCCAAAGTTTAAGCACATCAGTGCATAATATTTTTAATATATTTTGAATATAACGAGATATTTTCTTTTTGTGTGGTGTGTATTTTCTGGTGCTGAGGGAAAGCATTTTCCCGTTAAGAAATAAATAAATAGCACATCAGTGCACTTCTTTCAAAAAATTTTTAAACACTCAGAGTGTTGTTAAATATATCTAACAAGGTATATATTTTTTTTATTTGGTGTTTTTCTAGTGCTGTGGGGAAAACATTTTCCCGTTAGAGAAAAAAATAAATAGCACCTCAGTGCATTTAAATGTTAATTATTATATTTGTTGTATTATCTAAACTGTATGCATTCGTGAAGTTGTATTGTCAAAATCATATATTTCTTGATCTACGGGATCCTTCGTGGGGAGTGAGTCAGAATAGAGTTCAAAGAATTTGAGCCAGCACTGTAAAACGAGTTGTTTACACGTGTAGTTAAGCTTGGCCTACCAAAGCGTGAGTGCATTGAACTCTCTGGTTCCCTTACATTCTGTGACCACCCCTGCTTGCTTTTCCCTGCATTCCTCGGAACCCCCACGGTTCTTTTTTTGGAGGGGAAACGGAGCGGGTAGTGAAGAATTGAGATTTGTGTCTTCTTCCAGAAGAAAAATAATATTAAGTGTTTCTGAAAAAAAAAACCACGAAAGTTATTGAAACTTGTTTCTCTATCGATTAACATAATGAATATATTTTCTTATTTTATGTAAAGTGTTACAGTTTATTATGTCATTTTAAATGGTAAAACTTTTAACAAAAAAAAAGTTTATTACCGTATGAAGATTAGTTGGTTTCAAAATAACCATACAATATGTTTGTTAACGGAAATTGTGTATTGATGCTTGTGTGAACAAAAGCCTACTATCTATCTCGCAGTGCAAAGTGAAAATAACGTATTATTTTTATTTGTGTTTCATATCATATACTAAAGTTTGTTTATGCTTTGTGTTCTCACTATGAATCGATTCAAAATGGGAAAAGTTTTATTTTTATTCTTAATCTGCTTAATTTTGTAAAAAAATTAAGAAAATTTATTTATATAACTCTGATATTTTTGTATTTATAACATTCAGTAATAACTTATTGAATCCTTATTGTTAATTCAATTATTTTTGTTGTGTGTATTCTGTATTAACTGTGTTTCCACTTCTTAAATTATTAGTTGTTTAAAGGTTAAATTTTTTTTTTCTGAAGAAAAAAAAAATGGCGTATTTGGGAAAAGCTAAAAAAAGGATCTATTCCTTGTCGCGATAGAACTTGGAGAAACAGTTTCAGAGGACATGAGAGTGATAGAATTAAACAAATAATCATAGGTAGTAAACATTATGAGGATGAATTGTTAAAAATTTACTAGAAAGTATTATGACTGAAAGAATAGAAAATGAAGATTTAGAAAAACAAACATTAGCGAGAGAAATACAATTAGAAAAGGAAGCGAGGGAAAGGGAGTTTCAAATATTACAACAAAATAAAGAAATTGAAAAACAGCAATTAGAGCTAGAATGCTTAGAGCAAAGCAAAATACTGTAGTTACTAAATCTGTAGGTGAACGGCATTTAATCAAAATTTTCAGAAACTAATGCCCAAATTTAATTTGAAAAATGATGATATAAGTCTGTTCTTAGAACTTTTCGAGAGGCAAGCTAAAGTTCTACACTTGCTCAAGGATCAATGGGTGACATATCTCATTGGCGTCCTTCCGGTTGAGGTAAACAATATAATCGCTAGGGAGCCTGAGGACAGGCTAGTGATTACGAGCATATTAAAGAGGTGTTGCTTAAAAGGTTTAAATTAAGCGCGGAGAAGTTTCGACAACTTCTAGTTAAAACTCAAAAAAATTCGGATGCTACGTGGTACGATTTTTATCACGAACTTAAAACATTTTTAGACGGGTGGCTTAATGGCTTAAAAATAGAAACTTTTGAACAGTTAAAAGACCTAATGTTGGTTGATCAAATAAAAAGGCGCACCCAAATGAATTTAAGGAACATTTCCTAGATGAATGGGCAACAATTACTTCTCCAAAAGATTTCGTAGAGAAAATTGAAGAATTTGAAGATGCAAAGAAAACGATCGGAGGGAAAATGAAATTGGGAGACCATAAATTGAGAACAGCAGATAGACAAATAAGTGATTCCCATTCTCATGGTAAATTTTTGAAAGGTAATAAACTTTTCAGGGTACACATCTTAAAAATCATAACGATGCACGCAATTCTGGGAAAGCGCCAGAGTGGAATTTTGATAAGAGGAAAAGGCTCCAATGTTACGAATGTGGGTCTTTCAACCACTTACGTCCTCAATGCCCTAACCTTAAAACTCATAAAGCAGACTTGTGCCGAATAGGTGGGAAGTCAGAAGGGAGTCTCTTAGATCCTTATACTTTAGAGGGAAGAGTTAACGGGTTTAGAATGTCTATTTTAAGAGATACAGGGGCAACGGTAGATGTTATTTGCCAAAAATATGTAGGTAGAGATAGAATGAAGGGAGAGCATGTATGGGTTCGACATCTCCTGGACGATCACATGACATGCTTACCTGTTGCTGAAGTGGATATTGAATGCGATTTGGGTAAGGTAACATCCAAGCAGCTGTTATAGGGAACCACTTGGATCAAGGGCGATATATCTTGGGCAACCAAACCGCGGCTCTTCTCCAAGGAATTAAGGAAAATTGTTCTTCGCATGTCGGAAAAGTAAACACTGTTGTTACTCGCTCGCAAACGCGACAAGGTAAGGAAAAAGAAATACTTCGTGAGTCAGACCAAAATGCTGAACAGACTGAGTTAAATCTGGAAGAGATTACAGATAACTCTGAGAACGAAGAGATATTGCCTCCTGTTGACCATTGTAGCCCCATAAATCCAGTGACTCAAATAAAATCGAGTACTTTTATTGCTGAACAGCGAAAAAGTAAAGAACTTGCCCCAATAATAGAGATAGTAGAAAAGGGAAAACAGACAGATTATGGGATTAAAAATGGAATTCTGATAAAAAAGAAAATAAATAAGTTGGGGGGAGAAGAGTGTTTGATCGTGGTTCCAGAAACCCTTAGAGAGCAAATAAAAACAATTTGTCATGATGGAACTTCCGGTCACTTAGGAGTTCTTAAAACAAAAGACCGTTTACTAAGGTATTTCTTTTGGCCTAATTGTTACAAAGAAATAGAAGACTTTGTAAAAACCTGTGACCTTGTCAACGTGTGGGAAAAACCAATGATAAAAAGAAAGCCCCTTTGGTGACTGTACCAGTTATTTCTGAGGTATTTAGTAAAATTAATGTAGATGCTTGTGGGCCTATGCCTATATCCAATGAAGGCAACAAATACCTCATTACAGTTATGTGTTTAGCCTCCAAGTATCCTGACGCCATCCCGGTGCCTGATATAACCTCAAAATCTATAGTAAATGCACTTTTGTAAGTTTTTAGCCGGATGGGTTTTCCGAGGAAATACAAACGGACCAAGGAACGTCTTTCATGAGTCGTTTGACTGTCGAATTCTTTACGAGGTTTGGAATAAAAGTTTCCCGAAGTTCAGTTTACCACCCCCAAAGCAACCCGGTGGAACGTTTCCATCGCACTGTAAAACGGGTTTTAAAGGTGTTATGCATTGAGGCTGCCCCAAATTGGGAAATGCAAGTGCCGGCTGCTCTCTTCGCTCTGCGGACGGTGACTCATGAGAGCACTGGTTTTAGTCCGGCCGAATTAGTTTATGGGAACAATCTTCGAACCCCGGTCGCTTTATTGTATGAGAGATGGTTAGATCCCAAGGAAAAAGAAGACACCGTCGTAGAATATGTCTTCGAATTAATAATAGATTGAAGAAATGTAGAGACCTAGCTACGGTTAGAATGGAAGAAGTTAGGGACAGGAGAAAAAAAATGGTATGACAAAAATGCCATAAAAAGGGAATTTCAACAGGGAGATGCCGTTCTAGTTTTAACCATAAACCAACCCCATAAGCTTGCTCCTCAATGGAAAGGGCCGGGGAAAAATAGAAAAACGGTTGTCCGAAACGAACTACGTGGTTACCTTTGACGGAAATCAGGAAGGGAATAAGGTGTACCACATTAACATGTTAAACCTTATCATAAGAGACCTGAGCTTTTGAACGTGGTGCTTCTGGATATCGAGGAGATAACCGAGCCATCTGAATTGGAGGAGGATTTCCCCTATATGCTGACTGACCCCAATGTATTTGATTTCAGGGAAATCGTAGAAAACAATAAACTCAAAGAAAGACTGGATGAGGAGCAAATTATGAAATTGGGAAAAGTGTTAGTTAAGTTTTCTACTATATTTTCAAACATTCCAGGGAAAACCAATTTAGTGGAACACAACATTGATTTAATCAGTGACAAACGAGTACAACATAAGCCCTATAGAATGACAAATAGGCAGAACGAAATTTTAAAAGCTGAAATTGAAAGAATGCTTAAATACAAAATTATCGAACCAGGACCGTCTGAGTATACTTCACCCATGATCCTTGTCGAGACGCCAGGTAGGGACCCTAGACCCTGTATCGACTACAGGAAATTAAATGAAATGACCCGCACTGAGTTTTATCCGATCCCTAATATAGAGCAACGCGTTGAAACTGTGGCAGCAGCCAAGTTTATCACTTTGATAGACATGACTAAAGGTTACTGGCAAATTTCGCTAAGCCCCAAGGCCCAGAAAATCGCTGCATTTGCTACCAGCTTTGGCGTATATAGGCCTTTGGCGCATGCCGTTCGGGCTTAAAAACGCTCCTTATTATTTCAGCCAAATGATGAGCGAAATTTTTAGCGGATGCGAAAAATATGCAACTCCTTATTTGGATGACATCGCAATTTTTTTCGGAAACGTGGGAGGAGCATCTAGAACATTTAGAAGAAATTTTAAATCGATTAAAAAAAGCTAACTTAACTATAAAACCCTCAAAGTGCAAATTTGCGCAACAAGAAGTACAATACCTTGGTCACATTGTAGGTAGAGGAAAACGTTCTCCAGCTGAGCTAAAAATAGAAGCTGTTCAAAATTTCCCGATTCCTACAACTAAAACACAAATTAGAGCTTTTCTTAGGGTTAGCGGGATACTATAGACAATACATTCCTATGTTTTCCGCTATAGCCGCACCTTTAACAGATTTATTGAAAGGGGTTATAAAGAAGGGTAAAATTTTATGGAATGACAAATGTAATGAGTCCTTTAAAATTTTAAAGAAAAGCTTTCTGGGAAGCCCGTGTTACATGCACCCGATTTTTTCTAAACCATTTATATTGCAAACAGACGCTTCAGATCAGGGGTATGGGGTTGTGTTAACCCAAAAGATAAGGATAAAGAGCATCCTATTTGTTTCTCAGTAAGAAATTTACTGCTACTGAGAGGAAATATTCCACCACGGAAAGGAGTGTGCTGCAATTTATATGCAATAAAAAAATTGAAAGGGTATATCGACGGTCAAACCGAATTTTACATTCAGACAGACCATAATCCTTTGGTATGGCTGAAAAAATAATGCTGTAATAATGGACGATTGCTACGTTGGGCTTTAGCCTTGCAATCTTTCAATTTTACCATAATGCATAAAAAGGGAAAAGACAATTTGAATGTGGACTGCTTAAGTAGGAACTCTCTACATGCAGATTGAATAGAGAAATCTATGTGTATACGTACTATGAAGATGTATATTAGTTGTTTTTTTAGTTAGATCATTTTGTCATGTGTAATATATATGTGTATGTTTTTTTTTTTAAAGTTCATCATGTATAATCGACTAATTATTAGTTTTATTTGAGATATTCTTGTGTTTTTGTTGCATATATATATATTTTTATATTACTTTTATGATGTGCATAAGTTCTTTTTATGGCCTGGTCATGAGTGGAGAACGCTTCCAAAAGCGTTACCAAAATGATTTTGTTAATGTTGAACATTTTGAATTTAACACAGATGAACTGAACTGAAAGAGACTTTTGTTTCTCCTGGGTCCGGAGAAAGCAAATTCTGGTGGCGGATGGTGTCCGTGATGACTTAATAAATTTCTTCCCTTAGACCTGGAACCAAAAACTTTTGTTTCTCCTGTGTCCGGAGGAAGCAAAATCTGGAGGTGGGAGGAGTTTGTAACGATCTCTAGACCCATTCTGGAACTCAAGGTGGCAACGCGACGGATCAGAGGTACTGCGCCTGCGCAAGTGCCACGCCAGGAGTTCGGTGCTTACCTATCGAAGAGAGAGGTCGTTTTTTTCCCTAGCTCCACCCGTGAGCTTAGTGTGGAGATTTGAATTCAGTTGATTGTCTCTCCAAGAGAAATCTGTGAGCTCTACCAGAGAGCTTTGCTTGAAAGTTTTTTATCTGCCGGAGGCAGATGTTGGAGGCCACCCAGGCCCATTTCTTATTCTTCCTCTCTAGAAATGTCAACGGCTCAATATTTAACCATGTAAGAAATTGTACATTTTTTTTGTGGATGTCCTTATAAATAAACCCAGTAAACATCAATTGATGTTCTTCATTTGAAAACGTTAGACATTACACTGTTTAAAATTCTAATTTTTTTATGGTCCTTTTTTTTTATTTTTAAAACTCTAATTTTTATACCCGACGTACACCACACTCCTATAAATTTCAATTTTTATTTTTTGTGTTAAAAGTGCGTGTTATACTCCAGATTTTATGATAATTCATGACTTTCAAATTTAAACTCCTCTACTCGATATAACTACAACTGCAGTTAATGCCAGTTATTAACTACAAAGTGGAATAAAAATTAACTTCTTACTTGTTTTCACTAGCTGACTTCAGTAATCATTTAAAAGTACTTTTAGAAATGGAAAGTGTTTTTGAAAAATTAAAGTGATTTTATAGAGGTCTTAATTTTTATAGTATCATTATAAAATTTTAAGAAAAAATTACCATGTTTACTCAAAAAACATGAAATACTTTGCAGAATTCGAGAAAAATTGTTATATAAGTTCGGTATAAAAAAAAATAATATTTTAAGAATTACCAAAAATTTTGCCTTTCATGTTCAATAAGATACAAGAATAATTTAATTTCTGTTCTTTATGTCAAATGAATAGATTTTAGCTTAAGAAAATTAAAATTACCATTTCTAGTTGCAAATCTTTTCATTTAACAAAACTTTCTAAAATTTCAAAGAGACATGTAGAATTAAATTTTAAAAACTCTTAAAATGATACCTGGAAAGATAATAAATACCCAACATCTTTCCTTTGCAGTAAGTTTGTAATATATAACTCAATGAAAAAAAAAAAAAAAAACATGTCTGTGGAACATTTCTCAAAGAAAAAAAAAATTTTCTCACGAAAATCCTGTTGCTAGTAAGAAATTTTTATGCCTTTGGTTTTAGATGAATACAGTATTTTGTTATGATATCTAAAAATATATTCTATATTATATGTTGATAGCTTAAGAAATAAAATATAAAATGGCAATGTAACTTAAAATTCTTTAAGAGTACTTCCAGTTGAGTAGTAATAACTAGAAACAAATTGTTTCAATGAGAGACATAGTTTCAGTATAAAAGTATGTTTTTGCATATTTTAAAATATTTTCATTAAAATGTAGATACGTCTCTGGAAATGCATGTTCGCAATATCTCTGCTGAATTTTCGTTTTCAATATGAATATCTTCTTTGACTGTATTAACAAAATCAAACCAATTTATATATTAATTCTTACAGGATAATAAGATTGCTAAAAGTAAATATCAGTATGTAACTGTATATAATTAGACTTAAAATACATAAAATCATAAAAAAAAATATTACAAAGTGTAGTTTTGTCAAGTATTTGCTTCCATTAGTTCCAATATACTTTATAATAGCACTGAATAATAATTACCGAGCAACAAAAAACATGTGAGTAAATATAGTATTCAGTTATTAAATGACACAATAATCAGAAATAAATAACCAGAATAAAAATACAGCCCAAGAATGCTGTATCAGTGCCACCCAGTGGCGCAAGCAGGAATTTTCCAAGGGGTGGGGATGTAGGTTCGAAGGTCCAAAATTCTCGTATCATGCACCAATATGCCGCCCAGCATATTTTTTTGATTGTGTCGATTTTCGGAAACAAAAAAAACAGTAAAAAATTCATTATTGAATAAATAATTAGCATTAATTAATAAAAGTAATTATTAAAAACAAATAATTTATTAAGTTTTACTTACTATATACATAGGATTATAATCAGTCGGAAAAAAATCAAGGGGTTGGGGGAGTTCGGTCTCGGAGACCCCCTTTTGTGTGCGCAATAATGCCACCAATTATTTGAGTTACTTTTTCTCTTCGCCTAAACATTCCCGTTTGAGTAATTGCGTTCTATTATAAAAATTTACGCTGCATAAAAATGCAGATTAAGTTATAATTAAATGCGACAATAACCAATTTGAAAAGAGGGAATGTTCCCTTATTCCTAAAAGGATAAAATGTTAGTCACAAGAAATAAAAAAACATCACGACACTGAGTCAGGTTTCTAAGTTAGTGACTTTCGGTGCTCAAAGTACCTGTAGGTCATAACTTATTTCTTGATGTGTATCACTTAATTATGCATATGTACATATATTACGTTTTACTAAAATGCTTCTAAACTGTGACTTTTTGAATTTCTCTCACTACCATAGTTAAGACTATTTATAGAACTCAACAAAATATATTAACAAATATCTGCAACTGGTTGAGCTACCTTTTTCAAAGGAGATTTTCAAATCGACCCAGAAAATTTCAAGTAAAGTTTTCCTGGTTTTATTTTTTTTTTCCATTTTATCTAGCAACGTTTCAAGGCATGGGCTAACTGGGAACGGTCCTTGAACCTGGTCTCGTTTTTGACTCATCTTCAGTAATACCATGATCTGACCAATTTTAATAGTCAAATGTTTCCCGTTCATATTCTTCAAAAACTGGGTATTTAAAGCTTTACACCAATCGCCAACATTTGCAAGACTGCATTGTTATGTCATGTCCATCGACCGTGTCATCACACTCAATTATTTGTTTGAAAAGCAGTAATCAGTCGAGTCGGTTTGTGAGGTTATCAGTCATGCACATTTATTTGTTACGGTTATTGTTAGAAAGAGTATTAAGAGTTAGTATGTATGCTTTATTACCGTCTATTTAAAAGAATCTCAGGCATGGTTGTGACGGATCTATAAGCAACCTTCTATTAATAAGCCTCTTGGGTATTCTTTGGGCCTGCAAAATTCACCAATCTTCTCCTAAAGAAGGAAACGTGATATGCAAATAAAGTTTATTATATATATATTCCTAGTTCGTGAGTTAAAGGGTCAGATAATTGGAAGTGAAGAAAATAGATAAACAGAATGTTAGAAAGTTAGAAGTTTAGTTAACCAGAGGTGACAAGATAGTTAGAAGGTGAAGATTACCATAAATGGTTTAAAAGTCCTTGTAAAAGATTATAGTCAAGAAATGTTAAAGATAAGTTGAATTGACTAGAAGACTGCATAAGTTCAGGTACAGTCACCTTCCTATTAGGTTGATATTTAAAGTACATTCAGTACACATCTATTGAGTAAACTAATATTAGGGAAGAACCTGTAATATAAAAATGTTTATTTAATGTATTCTCCCCAAACCCGTCCCTCGTCTCTTTCCTCTGTTGCTTGACTGGATTATCCTATTTATAGTTTTAAATTGATTTGTGTTTGAGTCGATTAAAGTGATCAATAAAATAATAGGAATTTATTATGTCGAATAATCCTTTACTTCCTTCCACACCTTTAGCGGGGCCACGTAGAAGAGAATTAGGTTCGATTCATGGTTACTTTTGAATAGCCTAGGGATTCCAGCAATGGCTTACTCAAGGGGAGACACCCCCTCCCTCCATTGACCAACAGATTTTAAATGTTTACCATAGAGTGTATGTGTCTTACGTATTGAATAATTTTGCTTGAAATATTCTTTTAATGGTTAAAAATATTCTTTTTTTTTGTCAGAATCACACATGTACTAGCTAGAAATTATTTACTTTCTCCTGGGGAGCTCGTGTTATAGCTTGCTTTAAAATGTAATGAAAATATAGTATGGCATTGCCCAGAAAATATTTTCCTTCCTAGGTAAGAGTTCTAAATTTCAGTTTTATTTCTTTATACAAGCCTAAGACACTCTTAACAATATTTTTAAGAAGAAAACGCATATAAAAAACAAATGCGAAAGCAAAGTTTTAATCTGAGATTGCAGTGAAATCGAAAGAAATTCATTTTTCTTTACGTGAAAAGCGCTCCACTTTCACAAGAGTTATTTCAGAAATTAAAGTAAAAATAAACAAAAGATAAGCTTTTAAATTAAAAGTATAACAAAACTTTTTTCGGAAAATAAACTTTCATCTAGCTACCCATCTACCTCTTCATTAAAATATCAGACAAATTGAAAACAGAATTTTTCATCTTTTAAGTCTAGAGCAAATTTAATACCGAGAAGTGCTATACATCCAAATCAATTTCACACACTAAGAACCATCTTATTTGACATTATGTAAAATCCTCGCGCGTCCAAATATTTACTTAAAAATCGACTTTAAGGAACAATCTTGCGATAAATAAATTGGATCAAATTTAATCCAAAATTTCTCTTCGATATAAGCTACATACTTGACTCTATGTCTTAAAAGTTTATTCAGTTTTTCCCTCCTCTCCCTGTCCATCCATTTGCTAAGAGAACCGATGCCTTAAAATGCTGTTTTTCCAGCCCATTACTTGCCTATCTCGCAAAAGTAACAGCACGCGTTTGTCAAGAAACGGAATTTATTGACTAATCTGTTGTAGCGTCTTTCCCTTGATTGAAACTCCGGATAAAAGCTTCTTTTCAACAGCGATAGAATCACTTCTAAGTTAGCTTCTTCCTTTTCCCAAGCTTCCTTTCGAAATTGCTTTGCATATCCGCTACAAGTGCCTACTTTGACTATTTTCTGTTTCTTTTCTTTCCTTCTTTCTTTTCATTATTTTTGTTGCCTGCTGCTTTTCTGGCTCTGTTCTTTTGCTTCTGTCAACTATTGCTAATTTGTTTTGATCTTCGGAGTTTTCCTAGAGAATCTTGTTTATCGCTCTTTCGAAACTTCTTTTAGGGAAATGAAATAGATGGATTTTGTCTCCAGTTTTTTTTTCTTTCTTTCTTTTTTTCTGAAATGTTTCGATGATTACTGTTTAGGGTTGAGGAAGTGACAGGTTTGAGAAGCGATGATTTTTGAGTTGAGAAAAAATTAAGTTTTTTTTTCATTGGAACAAATTACAATTTTCGGAAATTGCTTGTAGTTAGCGACTTGTCTTTAACTGTCGGATGGTAACGAGTCTAATTTAAATATGTATTAGTTTGAGGAATACAAAACAGGTGGCTTATATGTAAGTAATTCCCGTATTTAGATTTCCTATCAATATCTATGGCTTATGTAGAATGATGTGTTAAAGGAAAAAAATACATTATTGCGGATTTTTCAAAAACTGAGGAATTGTTTTAAACGAAGATCTATAAGTATAAAAAAGAAAATATGCTTTTTCTTAATTATCCAATCAAATATAAGATTAAGAAAGAATTAGAAGGAATAAATCCAACAATATAAATTAAGAATACTGATAAAGCAAGTACTCACACACTACTCTGTGTAGTTTAAGATTTGTTCATGTTTCTCAAGGCTCACGAGGTTATTTAAGAAAAGTTTGCAAGCAATGGTTTCAAGACGACACCTAGAAAATGAACTTCAATGGAAAATTGTAGCATTTGGGAAACAGGAAGGAGACTGATTTTAAGCGGAGATTGCAGGATCACTCAAAGTGTCCCAAAATGTGGTTTTTAAGTTATGGAACCAGATACAGGAGACCGTAACAATATCCAGAAGAAAAATTACAAGGCACCAACAGCCACCATAGCCAGAATGGCATTTACATGGCATTGACTGCAAGACACAATAGGTAAATGACATAAATCCAACTTGCAAATGGAGCTCTCAAGAGTTTTTGGTATTTGAGTATCGAGTTACGTAGATAATTGAATATTTTATAAAGCTGGACTTTATGTCAAAAAAAAAATTGTCAGCATCCCCCTTTTTTTCGTAGTCACAGGAGAGTCGTAGCCATAGTGCAAACTGTTGTCTGCATCGTCTTTGGACATGGGAGAGCCATGTGCCTGTGTTTTCTTGACTAATAAGTTGAGATTGAGTCACAGATTTTCAACTTGTTCACATAAGGAAAAAGCCAGGGATCTGATGTCAGCCTTCCAGCATCATAGAAATAGACCACTATTGATGCGATGCTGCTATGGTCTGGGAAGGCATAATATGCACAGAGATGCATGTCTTTCATGTAGGTTCTTTGACTACTTTGAGGTATGAGATCTTAGAACCTTGAGTGAGTTTTATCAGATGGACTGTTTGTACCCAGTTCCTTTTTTATGGATGATAATCATTACCTCAGCTTGGATGGACGACGAATATACTTTGACTTAAGATATTAGACGATAGAATGTCCAACGTTTTTCCAGGCCTAGATCCTACAGAGTATGTCTGAAATGCTTTGGGCGAGCAATTGCAGCTCACCAGCCCCCTCGCAGAATACTTCTGGAGCTGAAAAGTGTCTTGGTGGAGAAGAGCTTATTGTCCCATGACCTTATAAATGAACTTGTAAGTAGCATGACAGTTCGTTGTGAGAAGTGTATTGCTGTCAGCGGCAATAATATCTTATATTAAACTCTCCAACAAGTCAGTTTTTTTTAATTTTTACTTTCATGAGTAATTTCAGTAATATACAAACAATTAACAAATAAATATTGCTTCGTTCAAAAGCTATTTTTCTTAAATATTTAAATCTATGGGCCTAAATTAATCGATGAAGAAATTGTATTGCGGTGTTTCTGTTTTTTGAAATATTAAATGTAATGATATTATATCTTTAATTGCATCATATATGATTTTGGACAACAAAACTTAAGCGTCTAGGTAAGGAAAATAATGTTATAAACTAATATGAAAAGACAAAAATCAAATAATGCGAATGTTAATTACAAAATACTTTTAAAGTTTAGAAGTATCAAAGACTATTTTAAAATTTAGAAGTTTTTCCTTTAACTTGAAATGCAATAATTTATTAAATAATAGATTGTAAAAGATGAACTATAGAAAAAGTATTTCCATACCAGAAAAGTTTTTATTAACTTAGACAGACTGGTGCAGTACTTAAAATATTTCTTTTTTAAAAAAAAATGATATCGAAGTCAGAAAATAATATTAATATTGTTTTTTTTTAAAAAAAAGAAGGAAGATAAAATGTGTTCTATGGGATTTTGGATCCTATTTATTAAACTTACATGATTACAGATTCAAATATACTTAAAGCCAGAACTCACAATAAATCTTCTAATTTGCTTTAAAGCGAACCTGTTCCTTTTTTAAAAATTCCAATGATGTTTCTAAAGTATTTTTACTGAGAAATTCACGCACAGTCCCACACCGAAAGAAATATTAAATTTCCTGTGGTGGATCATGCACAGAGTTCCTTCTTGCTATTGAAATATAGGATCAAAAGATGGATATTTCTTCTCAAACAGTCTTGAAACACATTTTCCCCAACAAAAGCTAGGAAAAAATAAGAATGGAGAAAAGTACTACGGACCAGTGGCCAATAAACCACGTCTGGGGGATTTATCCTAATCCATTTTGATTTCCTTAGATAAAAATAATGCTATAAAAGTCAACCGTTTTGGGGATTGAAAGGCATACACCCATCATTCATGAAGGCATCATACCTTGAGATGGAATTATTCTGACTTCTTCAAGGCTTAAAGTATGGAAAATGTCACGATTTTTTTTCAAAAGTTTCATTGTTAGATTCTGCTTATAGAATAAATTGTAAAATGTGAAGCAATATTATTGCATATTTAGTGCGTTATTTAGTTTCGTTCACATAGAGTCTGATTTTGGAAACAGCTTCAAAGGTTTATCAAATAGTCAATTTTATAGGCCACTTTTGGAAAAGGACATGAAAATATGATCGAAACTGTTAATTTGTTTCACTAATATAGTTGAAAAAGATTTTAAGAGGTCTCAGGGGTGTTAAATTTGTCTCGAGAGGTGAAAATATAAACAATTTTCAAACAGGTACACTTCTTTTAAATTTAAATTAAATACTTCGAATCTTTTACACATTATTTACAAAGGATTATGGATTAAAAAAGTACAAAATGTTTTAAATATATTCATAATTTTAAAAGTTATAAGCATATGCAAATAAGAAATAATTTTGTAATAAATATTAAGTAATTTTTGCGTCACGCACGCTAGTTTCTACAAAAATAGCCTTTGATGTATAAAACGTTATAGAAGTATAAAAAATGTATCATACCCTTTAAGCCCTAGTAATGTAAGAATAAAATATCTTTTGTACTTCAAAACATTTGAGAAATATTGAAATTTTTTAAAAAAATTTTGAAAATATAATTTTTTTATTTTTAAAGAAAATATAATTTATGATTCTATTTATTTAAAAATACTATGGTGTAATAAGGCTACATTTAACTTTATAAATCAACTTATTGCTAGTAATTAAAGCTACTACTTTTGAAAATAGCATGCGCAACGTAAGACTTAATTAATATTTCTTATAGAAATACATCTGTTTTTCATATGCTTATAATTTTTTTAAATTATGATAATATTTTAAACTTTTTAATTTTTTCTTAAGCCCCATTTCTTTATAAATAATGTATAAAAGATTCGAATTATTTAGTTTTAATTTCAAAGAGTTATATGTATTTGAATATTGTTTATATTTTCAGCCCTCTAGAGAAAGTTAACACCCCTGAGACCCCAATCGATTTAATTATAATGCATAACTTTTCATACAGGAAGGATAAATTTTATAAAAATTTAGTGTAAATATAAAGATGCACACACTCATATTTCCTTTCTCTCTCGCTTTCTCTCATACTCACAATCATATATATATATATATATCACCCGACATACATCTTCAATCGGACCCCTATTTAACAAATTTCGCGATTTAACAAATTTTTCTCTTTCCCCAATTAAAATGAAGGTAAAACCTCCATTTAACGAATAATAACCCCCGAAAAAAAGAATTTTTTCTATTAGTCTGGATTAGAAAAAAAATGGATTTCTTTCAAATGATGCATCTCTCTCTGTCCGGAACAGGAAGATTTTTCTTGTAAGCAACAAATCTGAACGGTAAAGAGTGCAGACTATTATTAGACATTACAGGTGCAGCTGAGCCATAAGTGTAACCTATCTTGTGAGTTTTGAATTATACAGGAAACTCTTTTCTTATATCAATCCCACTCGACAACGCAAGGAAATATTTTAAGATTTGTACGATTATTTTACATTTGATGACTGATTGCCTATCTATGCAACTGAAGGCCAAAAAATTGTTGATTTGTCGGAGCCAATGAAAAACAATTCTGTTGCAGAAATTTATAATGAAACTCTTAACTAAAAAATTGTTGCATTTCCTAACGCTTTACATTGTTTGGAAACTGCGAAAACATACCTTACGTAGCAGGATGTAAAGGACACAGTAATTTCTTCTCTGCATAAAGTCGAAGTTAGGAATCAAAAAGATTTTTCAAGCATTTTTTAGTTAGTATTTTAATATTTCCAATAAACTGGCGCGTAATAATTCACTAATAGTACTTTTGGATGTTGAATAAATAGTGTAAAATTCTTATTTATGAATATTTTTTGTGTAATTGTTTATTGTAGAATTTCGAAATTGTAAATGCAAAAATTTGTATATTGTTTGGACCCCAATATAATGAATAACCCCGATTTATCTAACAAAATGTTCGATTCCAATGAATTCGTTAAATCGGAGTCTAAAAATATATATAAATATTTTTGTATGCTTGTGTGCGTGTATATTTGTGCGTAGAAATACCTACTTGGCGATTCTTTTTTTTTCATTCTTTGATTCTATAATCTGGAAATATTTCGTTTTAGCTTAAGGACAGATTTTAAACCACACAGAGATATCTGAGATTAATTTCTTAATCTTAAGAGATCTCTGAATTAGATTAACAAATTACAAAAATAGTACTTTCAATTTGAAAAGTACTTTAAAAGTCCATGCATTAAATTAATGCATATTTTAAATTTAGTAACATACATATTTCTCAAAAACTTTTAAGAAATCTTTAAAAATATTATACATTTATCATATTTCATATAAATTTCCACATTTTTTTGCTTTGGAAGGAAAACGAAATTCAGCAAGGACACGACAAATTGTAGGCTATATTGGCGTAATAATAATTGAAGAAAATATATAATGAAAGGAATACAAAATATTTCAATTAAATTTTGAAAAGAAACATATCATGAGGTTATACATTGAATACATAATAGGAGAAATTTGGATACTCTATATGCAATTATGTATTGAAATCTTAATTGCTTGAACTTCAAATTGCGATTTAAGTATGTAATAATTCTGAATTATTGCGTTTTTGCAAACGCAATCGTAATCATAATTACATAACAGTTATGTTTCTCGTTATAATAATTATTTATTTCGACATATTTAAAATACATTATAATGCATTGCTGCTTCGTTATGCTAGTCATCAATTGCTTCCCATTTGTTCTAAGGTGTATTTTAACGCATAGTTATTATAAGATTTTATTTCAAATCTCAAGAATATATTGATTTAATTAAAGGTGTTAAGTATCTTATCCAAATACATATAATGTTACGAAAAAATACATACATTTACAATCTCTATTTATCTCCCATCTTAAAAAAAAAGGACATGCATACATTATTGGAATTAAAAAAGAAAAAAAATAATAATTTTAAGCTTTTATCAAATAATTCAATTAAGGTATCCGACTACCCTAAAATTGTGAATTTTACCAAAAACGGACGATTATTTTTATGGTTTTATTTTACAAGCCATCTTATTAGCTTTTTAAAAATACCAAGCTCATTATTTTTCATTCTCTAGAACAAAAACTACAAGTGTTTTAGTAAAAGTAGATTTAATTACTTTAAGCAAGACATTAAAACGCGTTTTACTCGAAATGTGTTTTTTTTAAAATACTCAAACTAGGCCAGCGATTGCTCAAAAAGTCTTGCAAATAACTAACTGAATTTTTTTGTGTCTGTTCTGAATAATAATAGAAGTGTTTTAGCTTTCAGATTTATCAATCACTGTTCTATTACGAAATTTACAGTCCCTTTTGTTAATATAATCACTAAATTTGTAAGCAATTTCATATAATAACGAAGATAAAGTGCTCTAGTTTTTGTAAAAATTAAAATATCTCTTATCCTGAAGGTCATTTCAAAAATGAATAACATAGCAATGTATCAGAATTGAAAAATTGAAAATCTGTTCATAAACTACTGTTGGTACAGAATGGGCCACGTTTATGTCATTTTTTGTCAGTTTTTACCCATTTTAGTAATAATAATTTCTTTTTCTATTCTTTATTTTAGCATATTTTTGTTAAAATGTACTTAGCAAATCTAAAAACAACAAAAAAATGCCCATATATCCATTTAAAAAAAAAAGTTGTCGCAAGTTGTCGGATACCATAAACCATAAGCATTTTTTCTTGCTAGAAAAATGACAGAACTAGCTATCCTAATGCTATTTTACCTTCATAGAAAATAAGAAATCAAAACTATCTGAACGTAATTAAACAATTATTTCGATTTTATCTTCTTCGTAACACAATATCGATGTGAAAAGCGCCATTTTTCGATTTGGCGACAAATTTGGCTCTTCTTCGGCGACTTGACAACCCTATTTATTAGAGCCGCTTGAAGAAAGTGGGATCTGGCGTTGCGTGGCAGATTTGATTGGACACGGGAATTAAAATCCGTGATCTGCATTTGTTGCATTTAATCTCTTGTTGCTCGAAACACCTGATTAACTCTAAGAGCTTGACTTTTAAGAGTGACGAGCAAAATGGCTGGGCTCTCTGTTTCATTAAAATCAGACTCTAGAGGATTCTGAGACAAACCATTTGAAAATCATTGATTTACCGATTTGAGAAAAAGAACATTTTGGTGATAGACATAGAAAATGTAAATAAAATTTATTTAAAAGTATTAAAATACTTTTGATTGAGTTTAAAATAGCATTTTTTTTTTGTCTAAAACTAACATTTCTTTCCAAGGGTTCAATGTCAGTTTTACTTTTCTGGATCAAGTTTTATTTTTCTCCTTTTTTATACTTTTATTTTTATATTCTATAATAATTATATTTTCTAAATGCTTTTAAACTAATTATTCAGCGGCAAATTTGTTGTTTCCCTACTAACATTGAACTACACACAAATACATTAATTATCATTCACCAATTAATAAGATGTTAACATATTAATTTTCCGTATATATTTTAGACACAATGGGTATCATTCAGGCGAATATCAACCGTATTTGAATAATAATCAGAAATAAAAAGGTTTTAAAAATTTATTGCTGTATTTTGAAATAGAAAAGCAAAGGAAAATTATACTTAGTATTATTCTTGAAAATTATATTCACAAATTTGTAATTATGATTTATTTTCAGCTCTTTTTTGCCATAAGATTCAGCTGTTTTTATTAAACTAGATTTGATAGTATTGTATTGTATTTACTATTAATCCAGGTCTTATACAAGTAAAAATATATCTGTTATCTTTTTTCCTAGTAAAAAGCAAAATTTGGTGAGTCTTGAAAAGATCATGTTATCTAACGACATACACTATTGAAGAAATAAATATTAGTACGGAATATTTCTGCCTCAAAAGGTGATAAAATCAGTTTAAAAAAATTTTAAACATCAGAATTTTTTTTAACATTTATGATAAAATGTTTTCTGATGTCTTTGCTAAGGTTATAAACATTTCCTTATATATTTATTGAATAATTAAAGAGCTAAATAAATAAAAAATATAAATAAATAAATGTAACCACATTTTTCTTAAAAAATAATAAGATATATTTTTAAAAATTAAGAAAATTAAATATTTTGTAACTTTTTTTTTGATAAAATTTATACAATATTAATGCATTTATTTATTTATCTTTAGCAAACGTCATGACTATTGGGTGATTTGGTAAACTTACTGAGTTAGAATATAAAATAAAATTACTTACCATTAAAAAGGAAATCCCTTAGTGTAACTCTTCTATAATAATTACAATTATTAAGGAAATATTTCAAAATAAGTATGTAGTGTTATCTTAACCATTATGTTACTGACTTTAGTATTAGAAAATAACACTTAGTAGAAATCTAAAATTAAGTATAATCATATGATTTAGATTCATTGTTTTTATGTATGCATGTATTTATTTTTTTTGAAACTAAATCCTTTTAACAATCTGCAAAGCAATTTGATGCAGTTTAATAATATCCAAAGCTTATATTTTATGCTATATAAATGTATAAAATAAGGATATATCCTCAGTCCATTTAAATAAAACGAAGCAAAGTAACATTTGAATTATTTAAGTAAATGTTTTTTTTATTATTTGCTCATACAAATTAAAATTTATTAAAATGGCAGTTTTATATACCGATCTGTTTTATCTGACATATGACCTACCATTTCACAGTAAATGTAATATAATGCAGAATCAAAGCTTCCGAAACAAAATTGTATTAATTTTACTTTACATACTCATCAGTATTTAAATTAAGTAAAAAAATAAGGACAATGTAACAAAACTAAGAACAAACGTGGTAGAAAAACTGCTACAAAAATACTTACAAAAAGAAAAATAAATTCATAAAAACAGACATTTAATAATAGTTTCTCTGTATCTAATTGGAATGGGTTTTTTTCTGTAAGAAGTAGCTGAAAGAAGAGATTGGAATTTTATTTAGAACGAAAGAATAAACTGATAAGTAAGGATTTCTTAATAGTTGCCTAAGTACAATTTCTTTTATTATTAAGAAGATTTTTCATATGTATTCGGTTCACAAACTTTAAACCTAAGATTAACATTCAAATCATAAGTCTTTTTTTTTTAAAAAAAAAAGGAGGGGGGGGGGGGAAGAATCTGAAACCCTAAAAAAAATCCCTTAGGGGATTGTTTTATTCCAAATCAAGATATTCAGTTAGTCGATAAAAAAATGGCATTGTAACTCCTTTTTTAAAATAAAAATTAACCGTTTTTAAATTTTTATTCAGGTAGAGGATTAACCGATGCAAAAGAAGGAATTATGTACCTTCTCTGAATTTCCTCGAGTTTTCTTTTTCTTTTTTACTTTCTTTCTATCTTTTTTTTACTTATTTTTTTACTTTCTATGTTAAAAGAAATCGATGAAAGGTCTGTCAATGGAAATGCACAGCACCAAGATCTTGTTACTCATTTTAATCAAATCACAAAAAGTGTGTGCATCCCGTGGTTTAATTAAAATCTTGTCTATTATTCAAAAAGCATTGAATCTCTCTATTTTCCCTTTCTTCTCTTGAATTATTTCGACCCCCATCCCTCTCCATTTCTTCCCTTGAGGATGAATGGTCCGTTCAACTCAATTACGATGATTCCTATCTTTTATTCATATGGCCCTGACTCAAATTACTCATGCGACTTGGAAGTGTTATGTGGGTTTTATGCTGCTAAAAACCAATTTGATTTTTCAATTAGATGTCGAATGATTTGCATTCTCTGTCTTCGTTACACAAAAAGGTAAGGCACGCTGAAGACTTTAAGAAAAAAAAATTCATCTAAAATAAAAAAATAAAAAACTGGGAGAAAAATTACCTTTTAAAAATTCTCGGTAAAAATTATCCGCATTTCTCGTGTGGGCACAAATGACATGTTGTTTAATTATATCCCTAGCTGTCGGTTATTTGCTTAAGTAAATGAAGTCGTTTTAAAAATGCCCTTTTATACAAAATGAAAAGGTTTTTAAGGTCTTTTGAATTAGCAATTTTCCCTTGGATTTTGTTTTTAAATTAAACTACTAAATGACTTTGTTATTATTTGGGGAACAGGAAAAAAATTATAAAAGAATAATGTTTCCTCCTGGGATTTAAAGCGTCTTTTCCAATCCCCGAAGGAAATATCTATTTATATGAGATTTAAGGAATTGAAATAAGAGTTTAATTTACATGCGCGATTATTAAGATAATTATGTATCTAATTAATATTTCGGTGAAACGAAGTTTTAATTCCCAAATTCATACTAATTTCGCTTACGGTACTTTTAAAAAGAAATATCAATTCGGGATATGTTTATGCATTACTTTTGAATAAATTTCTTAGAATTATCAAAGAAATGGAAATAACGAAAATATTTAAAAAATTTCTGATTTTTGTAAATATTGCCTTAGTAGTTAAGAATAGGTAAATAGTTTTCCTCTGCTTTATGCATAGCAGATATAGTTTAAATCATATTCAAAAACACCAAGCAATTAATTAAGCAGCACTTAAATTAAATTACGCTTACAAAGACATCTTTACCAAAAAATTTAATCATAAATATTTTTCCTCTAAATTTTCGAACCCCAATTAAAATAAAAGCATGCTGGATAGAAAGACTTAGATCGCATTAAATTAAATTGAACTTCAGGTTATCGTATAGAAAGGTGTGGAACTACAGAGAAGGAATAACCTGGACATTATGTAACTCACATGATATTATCTTGATTCAAAATTTTGAAGTACATAAGCAATTTTTCAAGAACAAAGTTAATAAGACAAAAAGTAATAAATAACATATTTGTTCCGTGTTATTTCAGAAAAAAAAATTAATCTGTCTTTCAAATAACGAAAATATAATAGTTTTACACACAAAAACAAGCAATAGAACTAAATCTGCAAAAAATGTTAACTCATTTAAGAATTGATTCTTCTTTTTCAAAAATGAAACACAAAAAAGTAAAATTTATTTCATAAAATATATGTATCTTTGCAGTAGCGCACACAAGGGGTCCGGACCCCCTTCCAAACCCATTGAGTGTTTTTTCGTTTGATGATATAATGCAATATATATATATATATATATATAACAAAGTTTAATTATAAGTACTTGTAATTAACAATTTATTTTTTTATTAATGCAAATTATCAATTTAATAATTTATTTTTTACTGTGTTTTGTTAATAAAATCGACAAAATCAGAAGAATCAATTGGTGTTGTCTTGAGGTACGATACAAGTCGGGGGACTTTCGACCATGCACACCTCCCCCCTTGAAAAATTTTTGTGTGCGCTAGTGTATCTTTGTCATTTTCAGAACGTAAAGAATAATTTTCCCCATTTTAATTTCTTTCTTTTTATGTATCTTCAAACTTCGTCTGAATTATGCAGGGTGTTGCCAAATTTTGACTGAAAAGTTCAGAAGGGTGATAGTATGTAATATTGGAACGACAAATCACCACAAAATATAGAGTCGCAAACCATGTCTAGTTGGAGTACTTCGCCAAATCAGTTTTGAAATGTTTGATGTTCAGTAGGGAAAAAGGGCAGTAAGATGTAAGGAATACATTTATTAGACGTAAAGTATGTTTACAATAGGAAACATTTCTCACAGTTCGACGTCCAAAATGCAACGACAAGTGATTCCTACAGGAATTGTTCGAAGTTGCGGCCGCGTGGGTCATAATACAGCCGACACCGAAAAACGAAGGATTGTCGGACGCGTTCAAACAAATCCGATGCGCTGGCAATGTCAGCTGAAGCGACGACGATTCGAGCAGTGAGATCTTCCACTGTAGCCACCGGCGTCTCATAAACAAGCGATTACGAGAGACCCTGAAGAAGAAATCTAAGAGATTGAGGTTCGGAGAGCGTGAAGACCAAGCAACAGGTCCACCGCGTCCAAAAGTATGAAGGTGCTTACGCACCGCAATCGAAAAAAAGGCTGGTGCGCCATCGTGCTTGAATCACACGTTATGGTGCTTAGTTATCCGACTCCTTACAGCAAATCTGGATGGACGCGATGTGGGAAAACAGGGTATTTTGCTCCATTGAGGCTTTCTGGCAGTATATGTGTATCCCCACATTTGTTTGACCACTCCCCTCGTCTGGCTTATCGTCCTTCTGACGGCCCTTACAGAGTCCAGTAAATCAACCTCCCCTGCTTCGAGAGGGTGCTGTGTCAGTTGAGGTGGGTATGCGGCGGTGGAAGGCGTCTAGATCGCTAGTGGTACACGTGCGATTTGAAGAAGTCAGAATGAGGTGGCACGGTAAGCATCATGCATTTGTTGTGGAGAAGTATATTAATAATGGTAGTTCTGTGATTATTACTCAGCGAGCATTTCTCATTCGGTTCCAACTTCACCGTTATTATCCGTGATCATGTAAAACTATTTACGTTTGGGTAGCAAACTTCAGAACAACTGGCTGTGCACTGAAAAGGAAATCGCCTGGCAGATCTCAGACCGAAACAATGTCGGAAAATGTGGTGCATGAGAGAAAGTCCATCGAGCAATCTCCAAGGCATTCAGCATTTAAACATGCAGCTACCCTGGGGGATTGTCTGATAGAAATGTAAGATGAATCCTGCACAGAGATCTTCACATGCACCCATACAAAAATGATGGTTACCCATAAAATAGGTGAGATAGATTTTCAAACTCACAGAACTGCCTGTAAAGACATTCTTCAGAATATTTCCTCTGGCGCTGTTTTGATTTGGTCTGATGAGGTCCACTTCCACTTGTCAGGCACTGTAAATAAACAAAAAATCCTCTACTGTGCAGGGGGAAACACTCAGCTGCTTCGTCAAAGACCACTTCCCGGCCCTCGTGTGACAGTCCTTATTTTTTCGAAGAAGATAAGCTAATGGTAACAGTTACTTGGGATGGCTACTGTCACATGATCAAGACCTTTCTCCAACCAAAGTTAAACCAGTTTTTTAGTGACCATGAAAAAGCAGAAATCAAGTTTCAACAAGACAAAGCCACAGCTCATGCTTCGAATCGTTCTGAGAGAATTTTTTCCTGGACTTTTCTCTCTTTGCGAGAAGATATCACTTGCCCCTCAAGGTCTCCTAATTTATCAGTTTGAATTTTTTTTCTTTGGAGACACGTAAAGGCGCAAGTGTACAAACATCGCCCTACAACCATGCAACTACTTAAGGAGGCAATCACCTAGGCAGTGGCTGCAATTCCACTGGAAATGACAAGAAAAACTATGGACAACTTTTGGGAAAGACTTCTTTAATGTGTCAACATTGAATGACGCCATTTAGTGGAAATAATTTTTAAAGCCAATGTAAAATAGTATCATATTTGTTGTCCACTGATGAAAGGCCTTTATGTGTATCTTTTTTTTTTGTAACTACCTTTTGAAACAAAGGAGACCAATATGCCTGACCCTGTATTATCGCGATTTTCACCGACTAAACGTGATTTGTAATTCCATGTTCTACGTTGATTTGTCGTCCCCACGCTGAATTTCCCGGTCGAATTTGGCAACAATTTGAATATAATGTTGAATAAGAGTTAAAATGGAAAACGCCAATTTTGAAATTAATGTTTACTATAAAAATAATGTTTCATTCTTCTATAGTAAGAATATTTTTCATCAGCCATGGCTCCACTGTCTAGAATGGGCCAATGCCTTTTAAACCAGACGTTTTCAACCATCTCTACTGGCAGTGCAACTTTTTTAATTTTTAGTTTTAAAGACCAAACACACACAGTTCTTCCCTACTGCATCTGTTCACGTCCAGGTTTTCCTCTTCTTCCAGTATCTTCTTTTAGTGTCTAGTCTAGCCGAAAACATTTCTTTTAAAATATTACTATCTCATTCTTACGGATAACATGCCCAGTCCAGTTGAGGTGGCTTATTTTAATATAATGAACAACATCTGGCTCGTTTAATTTTCGTTATAACTCAGTGTTATGTCTTCTTCGCCAGACACCATATTGTATAGATGTTACTTGAATTTTCCTCTCTAATATATTTTTAAGAATACATTTTCTGGTAGACATGCACCAATAAAGGAAAAAATAGGGACATTGTTTCTACTTAAATGCCCATTTTCATTGGGTGTTAGTCTTGCTTAACATTTATTTTAAATGCAAACAGAGAGAAAAAGAGATAGAGAGAACGAAAGTAGTACATTATGTATACATATAATTTAGAAATGTTCTCATTTAATACGCTATTTTTCAATTCCTACTGTTAGCTCACACTCTCTATATTTATTTGTTTATCTTGTTGGAATTTTCAGTCGTTTATAAAATACTTTCTATTCATCCAGTCAAGTTAAAATAAATTTTTGTAAACTTATAACGGATGACACTTGATGTTAATATAGTTTTTTCAAATATTAATTCATTAATTAAATTTTATTTTTTAATTTTAAATTTATTCTGCGTTATTTCCGTCGTAGTTACAATTAGCTGCAACAGATGGCGCCAGTACGTTTTTCTAACTAAGTAAGAATTGACGTTATTTTTTTTTTACATCACTTGTTATTTTAACATTTTAAGGAAAAGATATATTTGATACTGAAGAAAAGAGGATAAAATGTACAACACATATATTACGTGTTGAATTAAATCCATAAAAGTGAACAGAAGAGAAAATAAGTTATTTTATACTTGGCTATGAATTTAAAATATTATATTACTATTTTGTGATTCTTTATTCTAAAAAATGTTTTAAAAAGTGTAAAATACTTAAATATTTTTAAATAATACTTAATATATTTTATTATTATTATATTTTTAAAAAAACTTCATTTTTACAAGAGAAAAAAATCCATTGTTTAAGAGATTAATATAATCTACATTGAAAAAGAGCATGAAAATGAATCAAGAATTGCTAACACGTGATAAAAATTCTTAGAAGGTGGTAGCATAAAAATGGGTTTATCATCCTTTCTACAAAGGGAATTTTTTTTAACTTACGGCGGAACATATCATTTACATACGTCAACAACAAAATTTGTACTAACTTGTATGTTTTATGCAAGTATACACGTTACATATTCTGTTTTATAAGGATTCTTTACCCCTGGAGAGAAAAGACGCAGTAAATCCATATGCCTGCTTGTGTTTGATATCTAAGTACAAAAGATTTCTTATGTATTTATTTATTTGTTATTTCTTGGATGCAATTTTTTACGTCTATATATCTTAACCCTTTGGAAGTATTTCTTTCCCATATGAAGGGAGAGTAACTATTAAACCCCATAAATATCTTAATAATAAGAGAAACAATTTAATACTTGATTTTTCATTATTATTATTATGTAGAAATTACAGCGGCTTTATTGTTATATTCCGCCAATTCTTTAGTTATATTTCTCATCTGTTGTTGTTGTTTTTACTAATCTCCTGTATGGTCAACTGAAGTCAGTGAAACCGTTCAAAGTGTGCCCGTGAAACCAATCATGTCAGTGAAACTGTTGACTTTAATGAAGTCAGATACTAAAAGTGGACAGTTATGAATATCTTCCCAGTCCGGTTCAAGGCAGTCCAAGACGTGTTGAAGTGAAGCCTGTTCTAGCTGGCATTTATGGCAAATAGAAAACCTCTTATTGCGTCCAGGAAAAGTGAGACTTTTTAAGCGCCCTCTGGCAAATAGGGACAGACACGTGTTGGACTGTGTGTTACAAGGAAGAGATAACGAAAACCCTAGTATTTTGCCTTTATACCATTTATGAAGCGGGGGTTATAATGAGAGTGCATGCTCCTGGCAGGGCTGCTAAGGCGTGAAGGCCACTCCATTTTTTCCAGTTAACACTAAAAGGTTTGGAGCCAAGACAGACTTCTTCCTCATGATGCTTCAGTCTTCGGACGACAGAAGCTGAATTTTCCTCCCTGAATATGTTGACAATATTTCCCATCTGTAGAAGTGGCCACTGTAGCTTAGTGGTCCTGGTTAAAAATTCATACCCCACGTGTCACGAGCTCCAGCTCTAGTGCCATTGAAGACCCGCCGGGTAGAGGAGTTAATGTAAAATCTGCCGAGGCTTAAACAACTCCTGTTCGTGCGGTGTAGCAGTTTGGAGAGGGATGGAGGAAACTAGGTGTCATTTACGCTATTTGAACAGTGATTGAAAATGACAGGCCCCACGTCAATAGCTTCCGCGCTGCTTTATTATGTCAGATTAATAATCACTCACACACTCATCGGTAAAAATTATAACTTATAATATTTATCCAACGCCCGTGCTTCATTTCTTGACCATTAGGCACCGAGCCTTCCAATACCGAATGATGACGTCGTCATTGGAGCAGGTGGACGTCATTCATTCTGGCATTGCAGCAGAGTGGACAGGCGTCGTCACCAGACAGGTCAAGGCAGTGGAGGTATACTCCCAAGAAGTTTTTTTCGGGGAGTAGGCACTGTTCACTATATATACTTCGGAATAGGACCTACCAGGACCAGGGTTTCCCATGGTTTTCCAAGGCTCTTGTTTCTTTTGCCTCTCGGTAGTTTATTTGTCAATGCATTTGAATATAATGCTCTTAGCTCTTCTGAGGGTCAAGGGGACTTCCAGTTGAGATGACTCAGCTCCCTGCTTGGCTTTTCGGTCGGCTCTCTCGTTACCGAGGATTCCAACATGACTTGAGACACATTGTAAGGCCACAGTCCAGCCATTGTTTATGATTGATTTAAAAGGATTTTGCTTTTGTTTGATAATCATTTTATTAATTTTACGGACCAGTTATTTGATTTAAAGATATATTTTTTTAAATTATGTAATGATTTTTCTCATATACAAGAAAATAGGTCAATACGTAATTGAAAATGCGAATTATTTTCTCAAAATTATGCTTGCGCGTGCATGAATGCGTGTGTATGTGTACAATCCCAGGTATTCGTTAGATAACAAACTATAAAATGTTTAAGTATGTTATACTTTTTTTAAAGAAAAGTTACATTTTTAAATAAAATTAAAATATTTCTACAATTTGAAACGAAATAAATGAATAATGGTTCGATTAAAAGTAGTGTTACGTTTGTGAAAACTAATGAGTAGCGTGAGACTGAAGAAATATAAATTATTGATTCATTACATCTACACTTATTAAATACAATATTTACATTTTAATATATTATTCAAACTATTGAGTATTTCAAAACAACATAATTTGTTATTTGTGATAGGGGAGGCGAAACACACACGCCTCTTGTCACTGTTTCACACGGTCTCCTCTTCATTCTCTTGGAATGGGGGAGGTCCCTTCTTACACCTCGAGTTTCACTCGTAGTTCCGACTCGCAGGTGGAATCTAGAAGTTGGTTTTCTCATGGTCATTGGCTGTTGGAGTGATGTCAGATGAAAGAAGCCCTCAATATTTTAAGGGTGCGCGTGTGGATATGAACGGGATAATGCTATCTGCATAGGAAAGCTTCACTTGCACCTGCGAGTAGGAAAACGTTACAGTAGACATTTATTAAAATGTTGTTGTTGTTTTTATTTTTACAAATAAACATCACATAATTTGATAAAAAAAAAACCATCTCGACAAATATTAATATTTGAAAATAGCAGACTTTAAATACATAGAATCGATTTTCTTATGTTTTCAAACGTTTATTATATTATAGTTAATTTATTCCCAAGTGAAAATTTTGGAAAACTTAACAATATTCAATAGTATGTACATTAAAAATTATATATACTTTTCGTAAATTGCTTCCGGTGCGTATGTTTATGTATTCATTTATTAGCAAATTGTAATTACAATGAATACAAAAATATGCTTCGCATTCATAAAACAATTGCGCTACTGGTAAACTGAGAAAAAAATAACGTTACCTGATAATTTACTGCACATGCATTAAATGCTCTTATTTTAATGCATATCTATAAGCAGGATTTTCAAAGAAAATGTTTTATTTGAATGAGTTTTGGTGAAAAATTCATATTTATTTATAGATTGGTTCCTTAATCCCATTCTCACTTGTTTATTTTTTCCCGTTGCCAATATGAATGATGTTGGCAACTGATATTGTAATTTTGACTCATGGTCAAGTGACGAGGACATCATCTGAGTTCGAGTCCCTACTCTCAAAATTTTAGCCCTACGCCAACGTGAGGAGTTTGGACATCAATAAGTTTGTTGAACATCAACTGTATGAGAAGTCTTTATTGGAACCTATGATTCGACAGAAGCAAGGAAAGGGCTTAGAAAAAAGTCATAAATCCTTACTTTGTTGTACTTACAAATTTCATAAACAGTTATCCACTTAACAATTTATCCGCCAAAGAAAAGTTACGAAATTCACCCCCCACCCTCCATTGCCTCCGTTTTTACCTCATTTGTGCGTCATTATGAGGTTTATCAGGGGAAAGAAAATGCGTGTTTTTTTAAATAATTTTTTATTTACTTTCACTTTAAAAAAAGAAAAAAAAAAGGATACAATAATAAAACGAAAACAAAAATTTTAATCTCTAGTTACATTATAATAAAAAATAAATTATAATTTATTTGTTGTGTGATATATCCTGAAACATGGTTAAACACATAAACCAGTATCGCATTCATACAAAAAAATTAAAAAGCTTCTATCAAACACGGTGAGCGAAAATGACAGTAAATGAAGAATAGCAAAAAACACATTTAAACGAAAAAAGAAGAAAAACTGCTTAGCTATGAATTTCATTGTGCCTGGAGTATACCCTTTCAAATTCCTTTCCCACCTCTTCTCCGAAATAAGTTAATTCCTTAGAAGCACTGTCAATGTCATGTTATTGCATTTCAAAGCCGTGGGACTAGTTTTAAACAGAGAAGAACACTGCAAGAAGTCCTCCTTGGAAGGACGAATATATACGTCCAAGGCACTAAAGACACCGGCTCAGCAGGATGTGTATACACTCCCGCGGCACTTAACCACTTCTCTTACAAATTTGTTTGAAAAAAATTGCAAAATCATCACATTTTTTTTTTATTATTAAATACAAGGAAGAAACAAAATAAAATATGCGAGTTTTAAGTAGAATTTTTAATTTTTTACTGGTGTAAAAGCATTTAGTTTTAATATTAGTCTACTATCCCGAGTTATCTCGGGCAAATGGAAAAAGTTAAATATTAGTCTTTGATTGATAGTTTTTGAAACAAGGGACAACACAAAGTGATACCTAACATTCTGTACTCTGGTATCTGGTGTGTCTTTTTTACTGGCTTCCCTCTTTACGGGAGAACAAAGTACACTGTATCGTTGGATTAGATTTTTTTTTTCAGTAGCAGAAAAAACATCTGGAAAATGCCCAGAGGCTAACCTGAGTGGTGAAGGACTAATGCTGGGTCTTCCTGATGCAGCAAAAAACTCGTCACGATGATTTTCTGAAATTATTTTTTCTATCAGTTCCATTCTAAATTCTCTAGGTGATCGTGAACCTCCTGATTTACAGTACAAAATGTAGACTACATACAAAACAATCGCTTCCACTATTTTAAATGTCCACCATAATCATTCTCTGAAAAATCCTCCCTTTCCCTATCTTGCATCATCGCCATTATTTACTTTTTTTTCAACGGGACTATCCTTCTTTAGGAATTACTAATCCACAATCCGACGTATACTACGCAATAGGGAAAACACGTGGCCTATCCCACCAAAAGATCGACGAAACCAACAAAACTTTGCAAACTGACAATCAAAAGGCTGAATATTTCCTTTCATTTCCACCAGACTGGGCAAAATCGTGATTAAACAAATTGTACTGACAAATTCTGCTTCACCCGAATTTTCTCGAGATACTAATTAACTGCACTACATACGAACCTAAGATAACTCGGGATAATCAGGCAAGTGGTTAAGGGATTAAACAAAATATTATTTATTTTTAAAATGTTGCCCATAAATAAGTTTTTTCATATGCATTGCTCGTGAACATTGCGTGCAGTTCTACTTTAAGTGCTCTTTTGGATATCTTAAATAACAACAACAGCAACGCACAAAATTAACACAGCATTCCCTATGTTACTTTAACACCAACAAAACATTCCCATTCCATCTCCATAGCAATATTGGTTTTTAACCCTAAATAATTCTCAACCAAATTTCAAATCACAAAAGAGAACCCAGCTCTAGTCCACATAAAGAAATGAGTAAAAAATAAAAATTGATTTCCAGAAAAAAAAAATCAATATCCGGTACATTCCAACTGACAAATAGCGCTTTTCAATCGTTTCCGTAAGACAATGACGGCGAGTTCTCGTGAAAAACGATCACACGCAATTTTGTTGAAAAGAACCCTTTGTAGTATGCTATGATTTCAGAAATAATCGCAACTGGCATAATTGAACCCGAGAGACGAAAAGGAATTATGCCTACTTACAAAGAGGGAGATGAAATAATAGCGTCCCTCATTTGACAAAGGCAATTTCGTAAATGGATATCGGATATCAGTGTCGGAACAAAACAGGAATGAAGGCTTTGACACGCCAGTTGTAGATTTGAAAGCAATATCGTGTTCGCCCAAAATGAATATCAATTGAATATTCAATGAATGCCATATGTCACCGTTGCACTTGATGCAAATAGGAATGTATATATTCAAGTAAGAAATGTTTATTAGGGTTATATTATGAAGCAAGTGCAACAAGTAGGATTTCAAGCAGTGGGCTGACCAAGAGGAGTGTCCGTGGAGGAAAGTATCAAGAAGAAAATTTCAGAGCTCAAAAACTTTAGATATCCGTCTACTTGCGACAACTTTCTTTTTTAACAAAATAAAGATATGGGAATTTTTAGTGGTTTTAAGATTTGTTTAGTATAATTTTAGAAAAAGCATGCTAAAAAATTAAGAAGACAAAAAGAAATTATTATTACTAAAATAGGAAAAAAGTGGTAAACATTTACAAAAAATAACATAAATGGGGCCCATTCTGTACCAAAAGTTTATAAACAAATTTTCAAGTTTTCAATTCTGATGTAATGCTGTGTTATTCATTTCTGAAATGACCTTCAGGATAAGAGATATTTTAATTTTTACGGAAACTAGAGCACTTTATTTAATTATTATATGAAATTGCTCCAAATAACAGTGATTATATTAGCATAAAGGACTGACTGTAAATATTGTAATAAAACAATTATTGATAAATTTGAGGGTTAAAACCCTTCTACTATTATACAGAACATACACAAAAATTTCAGTTAATTATTTTCAGAGCTTTTTTAGCAATCCCTGACCCCGTATGAGTATTTTAAAGAAAAACACACATTTTTCGAGTAAAATGTGTTTTAAAGTATGACATCTTGCTTAAAGTAATGGCATCTGCTTTTACTAAAACACTTGTAGTTTTGGTTACAGTGAACGAAAAATAATAAACTTGGTATTTTTATAAAGCTAATAAAATGGCCTATAAAATAAAATTATAAAAATTTGTCAATATTAGGGGAAATTCACAATTTTAGGGTAGTCGGATACCTTATTATAACACTAATGGTAACAGTTGTAGCTTTTGTTTAAATTTTCGCATAAATAAATTAAAAATTATTGCATATTTAGGTCTTCGGAATACTGAAGTCACTTCTTTGTAGTTTAAAAGCATACAAAATTCATGAAAAAAATATTTACATACAATTTTAGCTTTGAAATTTTATACAAGCAGTTTTTTATAATTATTATTGTTTTGTAATTTATTTTTTATAATAATCCAGAGAAAATCGTTTAATACAAAAAAGTGAAAGGATTGGAATATTTTTTCGCGTCAAAAGATGTTGCAAAAAACCCCATATATTCAACAAAATTAAGTTTATTAGAGAACACGTTATTTAAACAGATATGCATTTAAGCATAGATTTAATAAAAAATCAATAAAACAAGAACATGCACCAAAACTTAATGAGATTTAATACAAAAGTTTCAAGCTTTTTTTGAAAAACAAAACATGTATTGAGTTTTTGGAAAATAGTCTGATATTTTTCTTTGCATTGTCTTTTGTAGTATCAAATAGTCAACAAATCTTTCGATATCATTCATTTTGTTATTAATTTCACCAATGATGAAATAAACTCATTGATTTGTGCTCACGCTGATATGCACTCGTCTTCGAATTCAAAAGCCACCTGATGAGAGATGAGATGTTTTTGTGCGGCGATTGTAGGGGTGAAGGGTGAAAGTAGCTTAGAAAAACCAAATTGGGGCTATTGTCACGGGCTATTCTGGGGTGTATTTCAAAGCCAAGTTAGTCTCCTTTATAGCAACATGTGAAACGACATCTCTTTCGTTTCACACTCCTCATAAATCTCGCCTGCGTGTCTGGAGTTCTCCATATTTTGTTCATTCGAAGAAGGGAAATCTTTTCATATTAAGGTATCCGACTACCCTAAAACTGTGAATTTTGCCAAAAATTGACACATTTTTTATGATTTATTTTATGGGCCATCTTACTAACTTTATAAAAATACCAAATTTATAATTTTCCGTTTAATAGAACAAAAACTACAAGTGTTTTAGTAAAAGCAGATGCCATTACATTAAGCAAGATGTCATACTTCAAAACGCGTTTTACTCGAAATGGGGTTTTTTTAATGCTCAAACAGGGCCAGCTCAAAAAGTTTTGAACATAATGAACTGAATTTTTTTCTGTAAGTTCTGTTTCATAGTAGAATTGTTTTACGTTCAGATTTATCAATCACTGTTTTATTACAAAATTTACAGTCCCTTTTGTGAATATAATCACTGTTTTTTTATGCATTTTCATATAGTAAACGAGATAAAGTGCTCTAGTTTTTGTAAGAAAGAAAATATCTCCTATCCTGAAGGTCATTTCAAAATTTAATAATATAGCAACACATTAGATTGAAAAAATTGAAAATTTGTTCATAAACCTTAGGTGCAGATTGGGCCGCGTTTATGCTATTTTTAGCGCGTTTTTCATGTAGTAGAACAAAAGCGCTATTAGGACACAAATTTCATCTTCGTCTTCGTTCCATATTTTGTCGTACCTTTTTCTCAGCCAATAAGCAACCAATTGACCTCCGGTTTTCGGCATTTGGTAACATTTGTGCTCTAGATGAGCCGAATCATATTTAAATTTTCCCATAGTTTTCCCAAATTTTCCTACAAATTTTCCTGAATATCTTGTTTTGCTTTTTTATAGAGCTGATACAGGTTTGTGTCATTATTTCTTTTCAGCTCAATAATAGTACATTTAGAGGAATGGTACAGTACCACTTTCTGTTAATAAAAAGTGAATTAGTTGCATTATTGTAAAATGCAACATGTGAAAAACGCGCTAAAATTACTTGGCCAGGCCAATGATTGATATCTTGTTTGTCAATTTTTACCTATTTTTTCCCATTTTAGTAATAAGAATTTCTTTTACACTTCCTAATTTTAGCACATTTTTCTTAAAATGCACTAAACAAATTTAAAAATAACAAACAAAGAAAAAAAATCCCCATATCTCCTTTTTTTAAAAAAAAAATGTTGTTCCAACCAGTCGGATACCTTAAGTGATTTTCGTTTCGTATTAAGAGAAAAGAATGCATGAAAATGCATAGTAGTTTGTCGTTGTTTTATTTCGTGTTAACCTATATTTCGTCTTAAGCGTTTTAGCGTTAAATGAGTTTTACTGTATTTTTAATATGATATACATCATAAGATATTCTTAAAGGTATTCATGTTTACACAAAAATAAGCAAACAAGTCTGTTAAATTTCTCGTATATTTCCGTGTATATGTAGAGAATTTTGGGAACTCTTTTAAATGAAAGTAGGGGCTCTGTTTATGTACGGATCCGCTAATCTATGAAAAAATATGGTTGAGGAAAAACAGTTTATTTCATATTTTCCTCCAGTCCTACGTAAATAATTTTAAACTGTTAATGTTTTGGGTGTTTTAATTAAAACTTTTATTCTAAAAAAAGTTTAAAAAAATAACATAAATCCTTCGAAATCAGAGCTATAATTCAAGTTTTTGAATAATTCTTAAAATTCGTTTTTTCTCTCTAGGTTCCTCAACGCATATGTTCATACTATCTTGTTTTTCTCCAGGACATGAAACATAGGTCGAAGATCACGTCCCGTACACAAGTTTCTTTTCCGGCTCTCTTCTTAATTATGCAATAATTAAAGAAATGATAAAATAAAAAAGGAAATAAATAAATACATAAACGGCATACAACCTACAACTAATAGAAATATAAAACAGGAAAACAAGTGATTAAAAATGCATAAACTGCAGAAAGGTTTATTAGAAACAAGCACGTATTCTTTGACGTTTTACTTCGCAGAGACATGAGAGTAAAATATTCCGCCTGTTTTACCACCAAGGCAACATTTTCCTTCTCATGGCGGCATGTTTGAAAATTCCAGGATTTTCTATTTTTTCAATTCGAAACTCGTATTTAAAATTCGGTTTTAAAATTTTGTGTTTTACGAGAAAAAGATCTGGTGATCTTGCAGGCCAAGGCGACATTTCACCTTTTTAAATCGCATTAGGTGACAGTAATGGTATGGAGTTTGGCATTGAATTATCGAAAAATTCCCAAGGAATAATAATCCTGTGTGGGTGAGAGTTTTATTTTGTGGGCTTTATATTTTCAATGCAAAACAATGCGAAATTCCCTTGCTATAAAAAATGGGCATTTTCAAACACAAGGCTTGGCTTAAGATCTCTAAATATTAGTTGAAATTTATTAAAAATTTAACATTTAGGTTCTTATTGAAAGTGAAGTTATTTTTCTCTCTCGTCAGTCGATAGTTATTATATCTTCAACGCTGTAAACCAGTGGTTCACAAAGTGGTCTATATAGACCCCCAGGGGTCTATGACGACCTGCAAGGGGTCTAAGTCAGCTAAAAATTAATTTGTTGGTCCATGAGGTGTAAGTGGGTGTCTATGATAGAGGCTCTCATTAAACTAGACCGTAAGTTTACTTTAAAAAAAAATCATAATCAGGTGGAAATTAAATTTTACCTTTTTTAACAGATTAATTTACTAAATTTAATAAGGTTAATTTGCATTCACAAGGTGACAGCATAAATTTTATTAAAGCAAGAACCATTTCAGCTTTTCTTTCCCGAGTCAAGCTAAAGAAGTATAATACTGGAGGTGTCCAATTTTTTAAAATTTGTCACAGACAAACTGTCAGAACGTTTTAACCTACATTCAACATTTAAATGCATTTTATTCAGATTTTGAAACCAGGTTTGAGAATGCTTTGACTGTGGCAATACCACAATAGGCAATGAATTTATATGGTCATATCGGAAAAAAATATCATATTACAATATTAGCTGATCGTATTAAGCACTAACGAAAGTGTTACAGTTTAAAAACGGATGCCAGCAATCGTAGCATTAAAAAGTCAAACCTGTTACTTGTCCCAACTTATGGAATATCGTGAGGAAGTTTTTCATTTCTTTTCCTAGTTTGAAGGAGTTTCAGCACTGTTGTCGATCTTCAAAACCAAATTTAAAAAATGGACACTAACAGAGGATATTTGAGGTTAAACCACACAAAATTGATGCCAATGTTGAAAACTTGATATTCTAGTGCTAGAGATTCACATTCCTCCCATTAAAATAATTTTTTTAGATAGTTTATTTAACAGTTTTATTTATTAATTAACTTTTAATTTAATTAATTAACATGGTTTTTTTAAATTTTAAATACTATACTTCATCACAGTTAAAAATTTAATTCTTTTCAAGTAGTAGTACCAGCTGTCAAAAAGACATTTAAGTTGATAAATATGCAAACATTCAATATTAATTAAGCAGGGGTCTACCCCAAACCGAAAAACATAGCAAGGGGTCTATGAGACAAAAAAGTTTGGGAACCTATGCTGTAAACTTTCCTTCACAGGAAAAAAAAAGTTTATAAACACAAGTAAACGCATATATGTTTGGGCTTAAAGATAAAGAACTCAATCAACGAAAGATAATTTACCAAGTAAACGCATTCAGGCTGAAATAAATTTTTACAAAATTAGTTCCCAACCATTCTACCTTCTTGTGCGGTCCTCATAAGAGAATGTAAACAGCGTAGAGATTACTTCTTCAAGTGTCTACTGAATTTCACCACTTTTCTTTATCTATCTTCTATTTTAATTATCTCGCTGAAATGTTTGTTGCTTGCTTCGGAATTTTGGGTGGTTCGATAATGTGAAATGGCTTCTGTGGGAAATTCAGTCTGTTTCGAGACTATTTTTCTGTGTTTTCTATTTTCCTTCAACGATCAAAATAACACATTAATATTCTTATTCTTTGTTGCCATAGTTCAGTGTATTGGATTTAAAAATACGAAGACCTGCTAAAATTTATATTCTAAGAACAGAAGCAAAAGTTAAAAATCATGATGTAAATAAAAAAATATTTAAAATGTAAAAATTAATCCAGTAAAAATTTTATTTTTACTTGAAGCTTTATCTAAATGAGCACTTGTATTTTTGACAGAAACTCATTCCAATTTTAGACTTTAGAAGAAAAAAAACATTAGACAGAAAACCTTAAAAATATTTATAAGCTTATGAAAAACAATCTATTTTTCATGTGAAAAGCATTTTAAAATTTCGAAAAGAATTTTGTATAATATGATTTATTTTTGTTTCTGAAATATTAAATCGTCATTTACTTAGTTCGGTTTTATGGTAGAAATAAGCTTGAGATTATATTTAAGGTTTTTAGCTGTATAATATTTAATTTTAAATCTTTTGTCTAAAATGTTGAAAAGACTAAGTTAAATTTTTTAAGTAAGAAATTGATGGTTCATATATCTAAGTTTAATTTACTTTAATTTGTAATTTTACAAAACCAAATTTTATTTATTATTAAGGTACATACGTTTGGATAATATTGTGCATTAAACATTATTAAAAAAGCATTTAGAAGGAAACAGAAATAAGTATATTGAAATTGAAAGAGGTGCTTAAGTTAGAATTAAACAATTATAAGCTCGGAATAATAAACTACAATACATTATATTAAGCAAACGAATTATTTTTAAAAGGTTTAAATCCTTTTCAATTAATCCCTGAATTTTGTTCTGTATTAAACAATTTCATAAATATAATTTATTTCTAAAGCTGTTATCAAAAGACTGTAGAAACCAACATTATTAATATTATGCTAAGAAAAATGAAATTACAATTTTTTTTCAATACTATATATATTTTTTTCTTTAAAATCACTGTATACTTTTATGATAACAACAATTTTATATTTTGTTCGAATAAGAAAAAATATCAAAGAGATGATTTCGAAACTGCTATAATTTTGAGCTATTTCAATAAAATTTAAAGATTAAAATACGTTAACGGAGAGAGAACAAACCAAATTTTTTGGGCGGAAATTATATGTGAATATTTGTTGCTTACATTTATTCTAAGGTATGGACCTACCTATATGGAATGTTATTTGAGAGTTCGATTCTAAATTTCCTTATGTGTCTTATCTTTTCAAAACGAAGCTCATTTAATAGAAATTCGCTTAGCACATCAACACTAAAATATTTCATTGAATTATAATTTTAATGGTAATAAATTCAATTCTGGAACGAAAAGTAAACTGATATTTCAGTTTGAACTTTTTCGAAGAATTTAATTAGCTGCCACTGCTTAAATTTCTAAGCGGCACAAAAGGATTTAAAAAAGTCAAACTATTTATAAATTTCCCAAAAGCATTCAATTCGATAGAATTTAAACTATTGATAAAAATGGTGTACTACTACTATGACATTTAAATTAACAGGAAGAGGAGGCACTGTATTTTGCGTCAACCTAAATTATTCAAAAACTTTTATTATTATTCATGAGATTGGAGAGTGTCAAATCTAATATTGTAAATTGTATTATCTCAATTAAAATACACTTTTAACTATTCTCAATATGTTATAATACAAAAGGAAAATATTTATAATCTATATGATTTTCCACTTCAAATGATGCACCTTATTAAAAATTCGCATTCCTTAACAAAGTTTTCAAACCAATTTAACGACTTAACAGTGAATTTGAAAACCATTAAAATAAGCGCATTGTCATGCTTACATAGATAAATTCCCAAACCTATTTAAATATTGCTTTCAGCCCCTTTCTAAATCTCTACTTCTTTCTCCGAAGCACAGCTAAGAGATTCCCCGGTGCGATCTACAATTCGGAAGCCAAAAAAGTACATATACCAAGCAGCAAATCTATACGAAACCGCTTTAATTCAATTCAAGAAAACCCAAGGAGACTCTTATTTAAAATAATATTGAAGACACCGTATCAAAATCAGCATCGCCGACAAGCTTTTTCTAAACAATTAAATGTGTTTACTTCCAAAACTCGAAAACCCCCCGTCGTGATCTACATGCAGATTTACATTTGAAAGAGCACCATGTTTCGTGTAAAGATGTTTAAAAGCTTAAAGATCTGTAATAGAAGCCGTTTTATTTAAATCGTTACGATTCTTGTTCAATAGGATTTTAGTTTAGTTTTGCAGAATGTGAAAAGCCACCGACTAAAATGCAAATTTAGGGATTAGAGAGACCGATCGTCTTTCAATTACTTAATTTATTCTTGCAAAAGATGAAGATGCCGACAGAGTGCGTCTCTTTATTAAAAGTAATCCTGTTGAATGGAGTAGTGTAGGGTATTACCGCCTGTATTATTATTTTAGTGCTGTAAAAGTATCAAAAGAAACAGGGGATTTGATAATAATCCGCTCTTTTGATATGTGGGGTGGAGTCATATTTCTCCCAGGAACATCTCAACATACAGCTCGTTTCTACAAAGCGCCTGGAGAGGTTGAAAGATTTCTTCAGCAATTCTCAGGTGGTTTAAAGAATTTGGAAGAAAAGAAGTATAAATAATACATCAGAAAAAGCCAAAGCCTTTTTTTATACATTCTATCCGCCTACTCTTTTTATTCTTGTTCTTTTTTTTTTGTACACGAGAGGAAATATTTAACTTTTTGGATTAATTTCAAACACAGAGTACCTACCTACACCCCGCGCATAAGGAAAGAGGGACTTATATTCTCAATTATCAGTGACGTTTCGCAAAAGATGGTATAAAAGTTAAAATTCGTGAGCTGGTTTGTTTATTTGCTCATAAATAAGCTGTGTGTTTTCCCCCAAGGGAATTTAAATTCAGCGTCTCTGTGCTTTCTGCGTTGGTGCAGGGGGTGAAATGGGAAAATATGTTAATACCAACTACCCCCGCCGCTTAAAGCAAGGATTTTAAATGTCAGAAAGTAATGCTCGCTCTTTTCAAATGTCTCTTGTGAAAATAGTTTTGTTTTTGTTCCCTTTTCTGTGTTCGGGTTTCTCAAATCCACTTTAACAAAGGGACAATTTAAATTTTACTATTGAATGTTTCGATCGGATGTAATTGGTTCCCTATGCCTTTCTCAAAAGTATTTAAATAGTTATTAAATCCCATCCTGTGATGTTCTAATTCACTTTTGTTCATATTTTACGAGGGAATAAATAATATTTGAGTTGTGTCTTTAATACTGAAGAGTATTCGAGTTTAAGTAGATTCTGTAATCTCTTGCTTTGTGAAAATTTAATCTTAAAAGCAGAACTTCGCTATTCGTAGGTGGAGACAAATGTATCTTTTCATAATTCTGATTCACCCAGGGATTAACTCCGGACCAAAAGTTATTTAATTTATGTGCATTTAAATATCAACTTTACCAAGTTTTTATTAATTTGGAATGACGCTGGTGAAGTCAAAGGATTAAAAAATTATGAATATATGAAAATTAAATTCAGAAATAAATTGGGATTCAAATATTGAATTCAAAAGGGACTCGTAAGACGTTTCGAATTTATGAAGGATTTAGTTAGCATTAGAATATATTAAAACACTTTTTTTAAAAATTTGTGTTTATTTTAATGGTAAAGCTTTCAGATAGCTGTGAATTCCAACCAGCTTTTAAATTATTGTGAAAAATATAGTAAAAAAAAAAGCTTTTATAACTTTTTTTTTTATTTAGTTCACTTAATAACATAAACATTTATACATAAACTACTTATTAAGTATATGCATGAATAAAAAAATGCGATACGACTTTCTTAATTTTTTTCTGAGATAAGCATGGATAAGATGATTAAAATATACAAGCTATTTTAATTTAAATAAAATCAAAATTGAATGAAAAATTATGAAAATATTCGTACAATCCATAAATACCTAGACATCTATTATTTGCAATTTTTATTATTTTCAACTGCACTAGATTGTAAAAAATATTTCAAAATATTAAACTAAATGACAAAAAAATTAATAACTGTGATATGTTTTACTATTATAACATGATACATATTGACAGATTGTGTACTACTACAGTATACTACCAGTGATAGATTGTACTGGTGAATTTGTACTAGTGGTAGATTGTACTAGTACAGTAACTAATGAATCTGTACTCGCGACAAAAATTGTGCATAACAAACACACACAAAACAGATTGTCTATTTTTAATATTTATTGAAGATGATATCTTCCTATTCTTTGCTAAAAAAATTGCCCCTTTTTATTATTTATTAAACATGGATAACATACGCTTCATGTAATAGGGCAAGCTTGTCTAAAGTGCTTCCCAAAAGCCTTTAAAATGCGGCCCAAACGTTAATTATGAAAATATTTAAACTTACTCATTTTTATAAAAAAAATAAATGTTTGCAATATTTTTAATATATAATCGATTTGTTGACACTTATTTTGAAATACAAATTTTAATAAAAAAAAAATCTTAGTATACTATGTTTCGAATTATGTATGTATCGACTCGACGGCGAATTTTCTAAAGAATTGCTATATTTGTATGCAGTATTTAGCTTTATTAGTAGACTTAACAGAAAATTTGAATGATTTAAATTTAAAACTTCAAGGGGAAAAAATCAGTTTATCCATAATATGTTCCAAACAATTACAGCGTTTGAAAGAAAGTTGAAATTTTGGCACAATCAAATAAAAGTAAAAGATTTGACACATTTCAGTACTTTGGCTGCACATAATCCTGTGAGTTGCACAAAATATGCAAAATATGCTGCATTAATTTTTGATTTAATTCAAGAGTTTGTAAGTAAATCTTAAGATTTTCGAAAAAATTAAGTGTATTTCAACATATTTTCTTCCCCATTTTCTCAAGAAATAAATTAATTGCCTACAAATTTTCAAATGGAATGCCTTGAACTGCAAAGTGATATTCAACTGAAAGAAAAATTTTGGAATGTTTCTTCATATATTGGAATTTTATAAAAATTATCAATCCCGCTATAAATAACCTAATTTTCACAACTATGCTTTATCAATGTCTTCATCTATATTTGTGAATAATTGTTTTCAAGAATAAAACATACAAAAACCACAAAAAAAAAGAATGACAAAGATCACTGACAAACATCTTGAAAATGCATTAAGAATTGCAACTTCGTCTCTTGAACTCGATATCGATTTTCTTGTTCAACCAAAAGCAAATTCATCCATCACATTAATTGGAGTTTTTTTTCATTTTTATAAAATTCAAACTAAATGAAATGAAACTTTTACAAATTTAAAGTAAATATGTACCTATACATATCTAATTCAAATTTTAAAAAATATACATAATAAAAGAAGTTTATTTATTTCAATAAAACTACATAGAGTTAATTTTTATTTCAATTTGTTGAAAAAAATATTGTATGTGTGGCCCAGCAATTTTTTTTTTTGCAATGTGGCCCTCAAATGGTAATAGTTTAGACACCCATGTACTAGAGTACATAGTGTCCTAGGTTAATTAGTTAATCATCGGTTAATTTTTTGATTATTTTTCATTTAAATGATTTAAGTTATGTTTTCTTTTTATATTTTATAATCTTTTTCAACACATACTAGAATACTGATGTGCGCAGTGTGAACCAGAAAATTTTTTGGGCATACACTATGAACATTTATACTTCGGGTATCATTGTATTTCAAAGTCTAAAATAAAGCATACGAGTTAGTAAAAAAAAAAAAAAAAAAAAACGGCCGAAAGAATTTTACAGTTATAGGTTAAGAAATACAAGTAACGGTAAGAGAAGCATATAGTTTCCAAATTGGAGAATTTTTATCAAAATTTTTACACAAGCTAGCTGTATCCGACATTCGTCAGTTAAAATACGTCGCTTTTAAAATATAGCCATTGTAGATTGTTTGTACAATATATCTTTTACTAAAAGAACTACATTCTTTCATGTAACCTTTCATTCATTTTGAAATTATTCGTATGTAAGAAAAAGAAAATTTCAATAGGTTACGATTAGTTAAAACAAGAGAAAAAGAGTTAACTTGTTTTCGTGACAGAACCATCCGAAGTTGGAAGTGTTTTATAGCAATTAAAACTGAGTTCAACTATATCGTAAAAAATCACGCATTTTCCGAACAAGTTCGATGAAAAGGAATAAAAGATAAGATACAACGTGTCAATCATTTGATAATGAACTGTAACGAAGTGAGTTTTCAAAAGTCTATTTGAAAGTTCGTTAGAAGAAAAAAGAAAACAAGAGCGAAACTCGAGCAAAATCTTATACAAGAGCGATGGAGCAAATAGAAAACAATAAGCAGATAAGATCACTTCATCAAAGATTTCGGGAAACTAATTAAAAATCTATAATAACAAAATACTGTGTCTAGCCTCGCGCAGAAAGAAAATGGAAAGATAGTTAATGTAGAAACTGACAGAAAAGTTGCTTGGAAATTCTTTGAACATTCTTGCTTTACTTTTTCTCCTCTTCTGATTTTCAATTTTGCTTTTCATTCTAATGTATAGCTTATTAGCCGTTACCCACCCGTTTCTATGGGTACTTCATAAAATTGTAAGATTATACATTCTTGATTTAAAATAGACAGGATTTCAATTTCTAAAACAAAAGTATATGGTTTAATCTACACCCCTGTAGCCCCATACTCGGAGTCAATTTCCTCAAACCCCATTTTAGCGGATCTCTATTAAATAAAAAAAACATGCTTGCAAAATTCAAAATCAAGAAGTCTAATTGTTAAAAAAAAAGGAAATTTTTATCCGTAACGTCCCTGTAACCCTTAATTGGAGTCGATTACCGCAAAAAAACATTTCTTAGTTGATCTTTACTCAACAAAAGGTACATGCCTGTTAAATTTCAAGTCTGCAAGTCTAATAGTTCCAGAGACCTCGTGATGAGTGAGCTAGTCATTTTTTACATATTTACTAGCCATTACCCTCCCGCTTCGCTGGGTATTTCATGATGTTTTATAAATATATCTGTTTATATATATAAAATATTGATATCTATGTCCTAGCATTAAGAATTCTATGGTATTGAAAAATATACTTATACCTGTAAATCTCGCCTCTCGATAAAAAAAAAGGACTGAGCTACTAATTTGTATTATCTAATATTCTCTAAAATTGAGCATAGAATGATGTTTACACTTTCGTAACCCTATAACAAAGTGGATTTCCGCAAAACCAATTTTAGGTGGATCTCTACTCCATAAAATAAACATGGAAGCGAAATTTCAAATCTAAATCTAATAGGGTAGAAACAAATTTTTACTATCAATAACCCCCTTACCCCCCCCCCCCACACCTCGTAATTCCGTTGAGAGTCGTTCTCCCAAAAACCGTTCTTAGCGGATTTAAATTCAACAAAAGAAAAATGTAAACCAAATTCCATTAATATGGTTCTTGTAGTTTGAAAACAGAAATTTTTTGTCAACACGCTCCAGTAACCCCTTGCTCCCCCAGGAATTGATTCCTGTCAAATGCATTCTTAGTGGATCCCTATTCAACAAAAGGAACATGCTTAACAAATTCCAAGTACACAGGTCTAACAATTCTAAAACAGGATTTTTTCCCTCTAATTCCCTTTCACCCTTTGCAACCCTTCTTAGGTGTCGATTTTTGTTTTACTCTTTGTTTGAGGAACTCTATTCCATGAAAGGAACATGCCTACCAATTTTCTAGCAGGTAGATCGAATAGTTTAAAAACGGAAGTATTTATCTATTGCGCCCCTTAATCCCCCGAAATGAAATTTGGGGTTTAATTTTCGCGAAACTCATTTTATAGCGGATCTGTACTCAACGAAAGGAATATGCTTACGAAATTTCAAGACTGTAAGTCTAATAGTTTAAAAATGGCAATAATTGTCTATAACCCCCTTGAGCCCCCGCAACGCCACTTGGGGGTCTGTTTTCACAAAACCCATTTTTGTAGCGGATCTCTACTGTATGAAAAGAATCTGCTTACCAAATTTGAAGACTGCGAGTCTAAGCGCCCCTTGAGACCCCGCAACGCCACCTGGGGGTTGATTTTCACAAAACACATTATATATTGGATCTTTACTCCACAAAAGGATTCTGTTTATCATATTTAAGGACTGTGCCTCCAGGAGTTTAAAAATGGAAATGTAATTATCTATAACGCCCCTTAAGCTCCTTAACGCCACTTGGGGGTCTATTTTCACGAAACCCATTTTGTGGCGTATCTCTACACTATGAGAGGAACCTGCATACGAAATTTCAAGACTGTGAGTGTAATAAATTAAAAATCGGAATAATTATTTATATCTCCCCCCTTAACCCTCCTCAACATCCTTTGGAGGTCAATTTTCCCAAAACCTATTTTTTAGCGGATATTAACTCCATGAAAGAACTATGCCTACCAATTTTCAAGCCAGTAGGTCAAGTATTTTAAAAACGAAAGTATTTATCTTTTACGCCCCTTATTCCACCTCAACACCCCTTGAGGGGCTATTTTCCTAAAATCCATATTGTAACGGATCTCTATTCTATGAAAGGAATCTGCTTACTCAATTTCAAGATTGTACGTTGAGTAGTGTAAAGATAGAAACAATTATTCATAACACCACTTAACCCCCCGTAACGCCCCTTGCGTTTCGAATTTCGCAAAATCCGTTCTTAGCTGATCTCTACTCTATGAAAGGAACATGTCTACCAAATTTCAAGTCTGTAGGTTGAATAGTTTCGGAGATATCGTGATTAGTCAGTCAGTCAGTGAGTGAGTCGCTCTTTTCTCCTTTATATATATAGATATGTAAAAAGCTTTTCAATTTCGCTTAAAGTACTCAAAGATGTAATATCATAATAACAAAAAAAAAATTTAAGGCTATTTTAAGAAATTCAACTAAACTATATTTAATTGCTCTTCTGTAAATAAATAAGCAGCTAGGGAATGAAATCTTTAAAAATCTGTGTAAGTAATAATATAAAATTTTTCTTTTCACAATAAATATTGGATATATAGTTGCCTTTAATGTGAATGACCTTCTTAACTGAATAATTGTTTATATTTAATCTCAAACACACTCAAATATAAGTTAATTGGCATCATTCTAAGCAGAAGCGGATTAAGATAGTTGGAGGCCCCTGGCGGTAAAAGGTTTAGGGCCCATGGGCCCAAGAGTCGAAAAACTAAAATAGTGAAGAGTCACTCATTTTAAATTCTCAAAATAAAATGTAGTGATATAATAAAACTCATCGGCTAAAGAAAAATCTTAACTGTATATAAAAAAAATATTAAAAACCTTACTTAAGAGCTTACAGTTTTGCTATACAGTTTGATTACTCTTTGGCAAATTCATCAATTATTTTTACCATATCTATTTTGTCCAAAACATTTTATTCTGTATATAATATGGCCATGCTATTCAATTTGTCTTTTCTCTCATAGTACTTCTTAATTATTCTTAACACGTTTTACAACTAAAAAAGATCATTCTCCTGATGCATTCGATATCGGTATTGTTAAAAATATTTTCAAAAGTTTTTCTACATTTCTCTTGCATGTCGATAAATTTCTAGCGGAGGTTTCATTGTATCTTTGTTTTCTTTTCATTTTTTGTTCCAAGGTGGCGTGGTTGGTTTGTCGCTGGCCTTTGCACTCATCAGGCTTGGGACCCTACCAGCTGGGGGCCCCTGGCGGCCGCCAGGTCCGACACCCGCTTAATCCGCCACTGATTCTAAGTGAATAATGGACTCAATGTTGCATATTTCTATGTTTTTTCAATCAGTTTTTAAAGCAGTAAGAGGTAACTTTTAACTAGAGACCTTTTTTCAGTATTATGAATATATTAAACTGAAATTTAAACGTAAGCAAATATCAGTAAATCTGTTGATATATTTTTTTAAAATTGTTGCAATGAAACGTATTGAGAAGATTATAGCAAAAGAATAGAAAAGTTCTAAAAATAAATCTTTAAAAAGTTAAGCATCAGTAAATTATTTCGGATCTGAATTTTTTGAAATATATTGTTATACTTTTGAAGAAGAAACTATATAAAATAACGATCTTTGTTATACAAAAAATCATTTCTCAAAAAAAAATTATGGTATTTTAAAATTTTGAATCAAAAACTTACGAATATTTCTGGGGTACTTTTCAGTTTAAAGAATTGCTCTAGTCAAATCAGAAGTATTTTATCAATTAAAAGTTATGGAGCTGGTAGGCCTTAATTAAGGTTAAACATTTGCTTCAAAAAGTGGTTTTTTTAGGGTTTGCTATCCTGTGCTATATTTTAAATTCCGGGATTTCGGGATTACATTATCCAAATCCCGGGATTGGTGCCAGGATTAGGATTGGACTATTTATTAAAAATACTTACATATTAGCAAAGTTAAAATTGCATAATAAAACTAAAAATATAATTAAAAATTGTTTTAATATAAATTTTATTGAAAAAAAAATTAATTTATCATAAAAACAAATAAAAATAGTACATAATAAAATTTAAAATAAAACATAAATAAAGTTCTGCAAATAAGCTTTTAAATACACAGCTCATCCATCATTTCATCGTTCATACACCTTTTTATTTTTATCATAAATTCTCCTGCCAAAAAAAATGCTCGTTCGGATTCTATACTCTAGTAGGTGTTATCGTCATTAAATAGAAGTATGTTCTTTTTAGGTAATCACCATGTCTTCCCCCATTTTCAAAAAAGAGACACTTCTTTTTGAATTTTTGACGACAATGTCTCAAATCTAATAGACAGCATTGGTGTATATACCTCTTCGATAACTTTATCTGGTTCTTCTGCTACACTTATTGGTTTTTATGTATTAATTGATCCAGTTATCGAATCAGAATGTGAATCAATTTCATGTGTTACCTTGAAATAGAAGATCCAGTTGCATGAGCTGTTAGGGCATGAACAAAGGGATTTGAAGTGTCTCAAGTCTTTCAAACAGGTCCGCTATTAATTAATGACGTTTAATTGAAGAAGGAACTGTGACAAAATCTATTCTTGACATGTTGCTTATATTATTATGTAAATATTTCAGTGAGCTACTTAGATCTGTGCGACGTTCTACAGAACGAGAAATAAGAGCTGCACATATATATATATATATATTACTTATAGAATAATTGCACAAAAAAATTCTACTTACATATTTCAAATGCAAAATAAAAAATTTCTAAGAATTAAATTCTTAGAAAATTTTGATCAGAAAATAACTTTTATAAATTAATTCAGACAAAAATTAAATCCCGGGATTGGAAAAAACACCGGGATACCAGGGTTGCAAGCCCTAGTTTTTTTTCCCCTCAAAAATAATTTCAAAGCAAGAGAAACATTTTTGATGCATCTATTTATTTTAAAATTTTAAAACTTCACATTCGTATTGATATTGTATAAATTCATATTTTAGTGAAAAATTTTGGTAAGACAATATAATTTTTTTAAAAAAAATAGGAACGTGCTCGTTAAATAAGTGGGTCCGAAAGTCTTGTGGACGGTCGCAGCAGAAACCACGGGTGCAGGGGGCTGGAAAATATATCCCTTCCCTCCAGTTCCATGCCTAAATTGTGGAGGTGGAGTTACCATCCATCGTGTATCAACTGAGTCAAATCGCACTGTCACCTGCATGGTGCTCAAAGCTAAAAGCTAACGATAGGCGTGCACCTAGTCCTTTGCCACGATGAATTTCGTGGGCCTCGGTCTAACACCGTCAGACAGGTGGCATTAGAAACAACAACAACAAAAATAGGAGTTTCATCATTTTTATAATTTTTTTTTTTTTTATATATTGTCCCCTTGCGAAACTTTTTGGCTATTTAAAATGTTAACAAATACTTTCATTAACATAAAAGATACCGGTAGAATAAATTCCCTCAAAACCTATTGTTGACTGTTCAATCAGTCACTTTTTTTAATAAATTTTTGTCAGTTTTAACATCACGAAAATAGGGATAATGCTGCTAGAAATTACACCCTTAAAATTATTCTAAATTCTGATGCGAAAACCTATTAACAATACAGCGATTGAAAATATGTATTTATCTAGACTGAATTACTAAATTTAAAATCTCCAAATAAGTGGGAAAATGTTTTTTCTTTTTTTTGTAAATAAAACGTTGACAGTTATAAATAATTCAGTATTATGTTTTTGTTATAACTGTATACTTCATCATAACAGCAGTTCTTATTATAACGGAGTAGTGGAATGTAATTTATAGTTACAGATACATTTTATTTATTATTATTATAATGATTTATATTTCATTCTGATGTTTTTGTCACATCTTCACGAAAATTGGAAAGTATTCTAAATTCTTAAATAGCGTACTAAGAATGTCTTAGAAAAACATGTCAAAATCCCAGTATCGAGAATACAATCTCTCTTTAAATTAAATGCAATTAGCAAATATGTTAACGTATGATAAATGTATACTTTGTAAAAAATAAATATTGTCTGCCTTTTTTCTAAAGAAATTCAGCAAGAAACTACATTCAAAGTAATCCAACAACAACAACAAAAACACGTTCAAATATGTTTTGTAAATGTTTTAATGAAATGAAGGAAAAAAACATCTCCAGCACTTTGCACTAAACCCAGCAATTAGGGTGCTTCTTCTGAAAATAATTAATCTTTTAAAGTCTTATATTCATCTAGAGTTTATTTTATTAAAAAATATATATTGTATTTGTCCAGTTTTCAATTTGGAAAAACACAGTTTAAAAAAAAATTCTATCCATGTGCGTGTCCAACCAAACTCAACAAATATCAATTTGAGCTATCAATAGAAACAAATTTAATTGGTGTAGAAAAGCGTGCCAGTTCTTCACTGTCGCAAACAAGAAGAATGAAAAGAAATCCAATTCCCGAAAATAAAACTCAAAAGAAGCATCGAGAAATGGCAACAATTACGACAAGAAATTGCAAAGAATCAAGCTCTTTGGAAAATAAACAAAAAATGAATCCTTTTTTTTACCCCTTAACTTCTTTGTTTCGTTCCTGGTCGCTTGCGAATTCGTTGTAGGACCATTTTACGAAATAATTACTCGGAAAGCGTTTATTTTTAAAAGTATTTCCTCTATTGAAGGTGCCCTCTGAATCAGAAACGGCGCCTCGTATTAAAACATGTTAATGATTTTTGTTAATGATGTACTTAATAGACAACTTTGCGTCGTTCGCACAATACAAAAGGAATAAAAGTATCCCCGCCGAGAATAAAGATACCAAAGGAAAGAGAGGGAGGATGAATGGTGATGCGGGGAAAAAAGAACTCCTCTCTTTCGTTTCACGTATATAGATTACAACGTATTTATTTCAGTTTTCTTTTGTGGGGAATAGGTGAAGCGCGATGACTACCTCTCGCTTCAGTGACTTGCTAAGTGTTCAGAGTCATGCTACCCAGAGCGCTTACAAAATAAACACCGCAGCAATACTAAATACTAAGGACTTGCTTCTAGAGAAGTATGGTACAAGTGAGATAGGATTTAAAGTCCTTTCGATTTTTCAGCAGGACTTCGATCGGTTGTTTTCAATGTTTTTGCTTCGAATTGGGACTTTTTCCATTCGTTCTGTTTTGGGCTTTTGATTTGGAAAGGGTTTCTTTGCAGCGAGTTATAGTCATTTGTGTTTTAATATAGTTCTGATTCTTTGAAAATTGTTTTGGATCTTCCAATAAATTGCTTTTTTAAAGGAAGAGATAAAGATCGTTTTAGCGTAATCAGGGACGTTTTAAGGCATGGGTTAACTGGCCCCTAGACCAGTGGTTACACAAGAATGGTGGTCAACCCCCATAGACCTGTTAAGGAACGTTTGGTTCTATTACGTTGAAGTATAGAAACTTTCTGCAAAGAATTCGAAGAACAATTTTTTATTCCATTAAACTTAGCTGCGCCAACATCAAACGTTGCAACTAGTCTGATGCCAAAATATGGACTGTTGCCAATCTGGTAAGCTGAAGAATGTTACAAAGAAATTGCTTCCAGATTTACAAATATAAATATAATTATAGTAAGTTTAAAAAAATACAAATTCCTTTTTTTTTCCAAATGCATAAATGTAAAATTATGTAATTCATTTTAAAAATTAATTATTTTACAAAAAAATTATGTTCTATAATTTTATTATATTTCTGTTTGTTTATTAACTCATTTAGCTAGAGCGGCCATTAGTTGGCAACGAGTTGAATAATGTTTGTCTCAACAGACCAAAAGATTTTTAATTTTTGCCATAGAGATTACGCTTCGGTGTTTTCGTCTTCATGTTTTTAGAATATACCATCTCCCTTCTCCTAAGAGAGGTCTGTGTTTGCCACTGCCCAGACCTCGTCTTGGTCTCGACTCGACCTCGATAAAATTATGTGTGTGTGTGTGTGTGTGTGTGTGTGATCCAAATAATCTTAATCATCAAGTGTTATTCCCGGGTATATTCTCCTCAAAACTGGGAGCTTCGCGCTTATGCCATCGGTCAACAAATGTTATTCCCGGATATAATCTCCGTAAAACTGGAAATTTCAAGCTTATGCCATCTGTCAACAAGGGTTATTCCCGGATATATTCTCCGCAATACTGGGAATTTCGTGTTACACGCCATCTAGCAACAGTTGCAAGATTGCACTATTGTGTCATATCCGTTCTCCGTATCTAGGCCTAGGCTTACCACCATCCACCATCGTTACTTGTTTAGTCGAAGGGCAACAGTCGGTAGAGTTTATTTTTATCTATGTCTGTGAGACTGTGAGTCACGCACACTTGTTTGTTATGGGTTACTGCTTGTACGAATATTTGACACGAAATTGAGTTCAACTTTTGCATTAGAGCTCCGGCTCTCAAGAAGTCTTAAGATGGTAAATGATGACGATTAATGTTTAATGCAGAAATTTAATTTCAGTAGTTAAATGTTGAAATATATCTTTAAAATTGAAACAATTTTGATGAAATGTGCTGCCGACTTATTTAAAGATCAATTTTTAAAAGATTCCTTAATACGTATTTTCAAGTCTGTGTGTAAATTTTAGTTCAATAAGAATTACTAGTTTGAAATCATGTAAAATTTAGTAAACTATTAAGGAGGTTTGTAGGTTGATAAATTTAAAACATAATAAGTTACCATGGAGAAAAATAACGTATATATTTACTTCTTTATATTATACCTTTTTAAATGATGACACGATGATCATTTTCGTATAATGGTGATGATCAACGTCAAAAGCATACATTTAGCTTCAGCAAAACGATATGAAATCTTTAGAACTGTAATAATATCTTAAAATGTGTAGTTGACGTATTTGTAAGTCGATTTTGTTCGTACATCATAAAAAAATTATTAGTGTAAAAGGTAGCTTTAAATTATGTAATAAAAAAGTTTTTACATTGAACTGAAAAAAGTGATAGCTAGTAACTAAGATACAACTGGTTAACCTTGAATAGAAAAATAACGGGCAACGTAACATAATATAAATAACAAACATATAAAAGTAACACATTTTCCCGTTATGGCTCATGAATTTCTAGTTAAGCTTAATGGTCTATGTAAATTTTAGACACGGCCGTGTTTAAGCTCCCCGGTTCCCAAGGCACCTCAACAGCTACGCCCCCCCCCTTTATTTCTAGAGCACCCTCATTCCTCCTTCAGTTTATACTTTTCTTGTTTTGCTTGGGGGGGGGGGGATTTTCCTTTAACTCTCTTGATCTTTTCCCTTTGTTTTTGCTGTTTTAATAGACTTTCCAATATCCACCATCTATGAACACGCCGTGTTATGGTTTGACAGTCGTAAGGAAAGAATAGTGATATGGTTTGTCCACTCTTGTTCATTTCTTACTTTACGGCATCACAGACCCCTTTTGTAAATTAGTACAGTAAATTTTAATGAAATCGTTGGCAATTACAGTATAGAGGTTACATTATTGTATTGTTTTCAACTTGTTTTTTTATCATCTTTTCCATCGCTTATCACTTTACTATTTTTTACTTTTTGACAATCGTATTCTTTCTTGAATCACTGTCATTGTACTTGTACAACGAAAATTTTCTTCGAAAAACGAATGTTTTTTTTCTCGAGAAAATCATTAATAACTCGTTTGTAATCAATTTCCATTGCAATATCCTTTTGAATGCATAGCAACATCAAACTCTTAAATTTTTCATTTTTCATAATAGATCTCATTTCGGTCTTTACTCTTTTGAGGGTAGAAATGTTTTCTGGCGATTCGCTAGGAAGTGGTACGTTCGCTGTAATTTAAAATTTTTTCTCCTTTTTCACCCTCCAATTTTTTGCACCCTTGGCACATGTCTAGCATACCTAACCAGAAAAAGCGGCCCTGATTTTATATATCAATAACTTATAAGCAATATATAGTCGTACAACATCAGGAAATATTTAGCGAAGTTGCTGGGTAACGTCTAGTTCGTTGTATTTTTCACAGTAATTATTGGACATAACTTGAGCTTTTTGCTGTTTAATGTTTTCAACTCTTGAATTTTTATTATTTAATATTTCAAAGTCATTTAATTCTTTTGAATTCTTTTGCATCAGTATTTCTTATATCTGTCGAGTTTTAATGGACAAATGTTTAATCTTTCCACGACTCTGCCTCAAAAATAGCTTTTCCTCGAAAGAAAACAACGATAATGTTAACACTTAACACCATAAAAACGTCCAGTCCCCAATACAGGCGATGATTACTGCTTAACCTAGCGTAACGTAATGTAAGGTTCACAGAAAAACGTTTAAACGTAGATGCATCATGTGATCTACACCATTTTTCTTCAATGAATACTCTAGCGAGACGTACAATCAAGAACAAAAACTGGTAGGGTGAACCTAGTTCCACTCCACTATGAGGCTGCCTAGACACGCTTTAGTGATTATCATTGAATGGATATTTCTTTCGAAGATTTTTCCTAATATCTGCTATTCCATTCAGTAGTGACAGCCATCTCATCTCAACCATTTGCACGCTGTTCAGTATTTATAAATGGGGCTCTCTCATTTTAATAAAGTTAAAAAATATAACAGTAGGGAGCATTTACAAATTACATTGATGTAAAATGTAGATATTGTTAACATACTTGGTATGTCTTCATCTTATAAGGGTATATCCAAACAGGGACGTGTTAAGACATTTTTAGGTCCTGGGCCCAGAGACATCTTAAGATATTTTGAGGATCCGGTCCCTATTTATAGGTAGGCTCTATTTGTGACTTTTAAAGCAGATTGTGTAAAACAGACATTGTCAAATACACGTGGTAATGTGGATTAAATACATGTGCATGGCTCACCATCTCACAAACCAGCTTGATCAATGGCAGCATTTTGACCAAACGATTTGATTGATCGTTTATAGTATTAGGCCTAAGCATGACAACGGGCATCACATAACAATCATACTATGGCTTCCTGTTGACATTCAGTTTGAAATTTCTAGTCTTTCGCAGAATATATACCGGAATAATATTTGAACATTAAAATTATTCAGATCATGATCTTACTGTGCATGACTCAGAATGAAACAAGGCCTCTGACAAAGGTGAGGCTCTGGGCCTAGCCCAGTTGGCCCATGCATTAAGACGTTCTGGTATCCAAAGCAGGTACACTAACATATATCATCTACACAGAAAGTAATACATTTTCAACAAGTTTATAAATAAAATACAACCTTTGTCGTTTCTTATGATCTTTTCCTAGTGAGATCACTTAAAAACCAAGTTGGTCTCAGTAAAAGAGGATGGAACTTTAGGACAGAACAGCACTTTAAAACACTATTACACTATGACCTCCCCAAAAGAGAGAAAACTCAACCTTCTAATCTATTGTCGACAAATGGATGATTTAAGCGATGCACTAAAGATTCATACTGTTCCATGACACCGCCAAATCATTTGTCACTGTGGTGGTATGAATAGAATTGTCGAGCTAGACTGGGAAATTCTGTTGAATTCACCGTATTCTCTAGGACTGACACCTTCCAATTACTGTGTGTTTCTCCTCACCACCCTGCTTACCTCAGAAAAAAATAGTTTTTGAAGGTGAAGAATTCAGAGTGAGCGAGGTGTTAATCACATTTTTCTCCTCCAAAATTCAGTCCTTTTAATAAAATGGAATTTACAAATTACCATTATATGTTGCTAAGAAATCATACAGCAATGAAAATTATATTGCTCAGTAAATATTATTTTCTTTCATTTCGAAAATTAACACAGTATATATATTTCAAAATTAACATGAATATATAATTAAATATAATGTATACATCATTAAAACGAATAAAAAATTAGGATTTGTAAAGCAAGGAAATGTGCTGATATTTTTAAGATTAAATAACTCACATACATGTACAAACCCTCTCCCATCAATATCAATAAAAGTTGATTATGCTTCCCACATTTTTTACGCTTATCTTTTCTAAGATTCAAATTAAAAGTATATTTTGCGAATTTTGTCTAAAATAGTGCTAATAATTTGTATTTGAATGTGTAATGCATTTATATTACTCTATGTTATATTTATTTTACGTTAACATTTTGATATATTCGCAAGCAACGCCGTCCTTTACGTTATAATAATTCAATGGGAACTTGGCGAAATCTTGGCGATACAGCCAAATTGGCATCATTTTTGGCGACCAATTTGGTGACTTTGGTGATCCTTTTGGTAACTTGGCGACCATTTTTGTGACTTGATGTCCATGTTGGCGACCATTTTTTGGTGAGTTTGGGACCCTATGGATTCTTCTAGAAATTAGTGGAGAAATCCACTAATTTCACGATCTATGACGCAAGCGGATCTTTCGAGAAGGATCCGCGAGACCTATAAATACGGAGACGGTCGCCGGAACTGAGTCAGTATTGTCTTCACTAGCGATTAGTAGTCTTGTCTTGATCGTGAAGAGTCTAGCGATAAGCTCGGTTGTTGAATAGAACGAGTGGTGCTTGTGAATAATCTTTTACATACATGTATTTTAGACACTGAGGGTTGTAGAAGGTGTGAAGACCTTCTGATATTTATTCTGCGAATTTTGTTGCTCAATCCTGCATTTCAAGGATTGTTTCCTCGACAATAAATAGTTCTTTGCGACTGATCTGCATAAAATCCTCGAACCCCGATCAACGTAACTATATTTTTCACAAGAACGGTCCGCTTTTATAAATATCTTTGTTCTTATCCTTACAGTGGCATACACAGTCTTCTTTTATGTGTGTGGGTGGAGGATTATATTCAGACAAAAGCACTGAAGTGTAATCATTACACTAAAAATTAAAAATCTATTCTCTCTCTTGTATACGCCACTGTGTTCTTAATAATACTTTACACGGGTTTGACTTGTTTTACTAAATCTAGAACATTATATGAAGGCTCTTAGAGTTGCAGTAATTGGTTACAGGGATATATATTTCATAATTATATGAATAAAGTCTGAACTCATATATTAATACAAAAATCTGTTTTATTAGAAACTGAAATAAGTATATTATTTCGTGATAAATATAAACATAATTATATAGTTTGTCGTATATTCCATGATAAAAAATGAGTGGTATTAAGTCTCTCTCTCTCTATAATTATAAAAAAAAGTTTTTGGTACTGTTGTAATAAAATTATTGCATAATGTTACAACCAACGTTTCAGATAACTCGCGAATTTGGCAACCCCAATTTCGTTTGTATTGTACTCCATGAATTGGCAACCATGGGCTTCGTTTCATATAATGATGATAGTACGTTATTGCAAACTCCCGCAGAAAACTATCGCAACGTTTGCCGGGCCTGGAATCGTTGCATGCGAAAAAAGGCGTTGTCTCATACAAATACTTATAAATAATCAACGGAACTTCATACTCAACTTTTCATGGAGCTGCAGGAGCTATAGATTTATCAAAATCTGAGGAATTTTATAAATGAAGTATTGGACAATGCAGCTTCAAAGACGGATTTAACTGAAGTGGACCGGCAAGAACGAATTTGGCGAAAAAAAGAACGAATAAATAGAACGACATAATACATGTAAATTAAAGTTTTACAATTTGAGCAATGAGTACGAACAATTGTATAATTTGCTCAATGGGGGTTGGTAAACCGTTAGGTGAAGATGGGGCAGGGGTGGAACTACCGCCGTATCAAGCCACAGGGACTCCATCATATGTAAGCAAAAAATCGTGAAATTTTAAAGGGGTCTCCCCAATTTTTTTTTATACAGGGCCCACTTAGGATTAGCTGCTCTACTAGTACCAATAATTATTAATTATGTTTGGTCTAATAATGTTCGATCTTTTGCACATGTGTTATTCTTCATTGTTCGGATATGTTGAAATATTTTTTATCGCAATAGTAAATTCCACATTTTCATCGGAGATTTGAATTTATTACATATATATATATATTCATACATATATATGTGTGTATAAATGCTCGCATCTCAAGTTGTCTTCGAATTTTGGAGAATGATTGCGTTGATGAAATTCAAAGCAGGCCACATTGATATAAAAATACAAGGTAGAAGCCTCATACTTCATTTGTTAGTCTGTTTGGAAGAAAAGTTAGTTAATAAGGATTGAAAGAGAACCCAAGATTAGATTAGATTATACGACGTTTCATTATTTCTGTGTGAAGCGTTATATTGTTCTTTTACACCGTGGAGAAAGTATGATTTCGGAAAACTTCAAAGTCAAACTTTCTTTCTTGCTTTCTAACAATGAATATTTTTGCGAAATTGAAATTTTTTTTTTGATATTAGAGAGAACAAACAACGGGTAATAAGAGTGAAGTGTAGTTTCTAAAAGGATATCAAAAGAATTGTGAAGTCAAAAGAAGAATATATTCTTATTATTTTCGCAGATGAGAAAATGAAAAAGCGAATTTTCTGATGAATTTAGTAAAGAGGTTTTGAAAAAATAACTTAACAGAAGCATGAAAATGAATTCACAGAAGTGTTTCTTGTTATAAGATCTAAAATATTATATTATACCGTAATATATATTTTTTGAAAGTTTTAGAAAATTAAATTAAAAAATTTGGTGTGTGAAAGCTACGAGATATTTCGTACATATTTGGAGTCCACAAAATCTATCATTTTTTTTTTCTCCTTTAACTTATACAAATCATTACAACACTCCTACTTGTTTGAATAACGAAATTTATATAATAATAATACTTAACAAATCGAGATTTTTATTTGCAGGTATATTAAAAATATTGCATTGATAACTTCTTTATTCTTCTACTATGTTTGATAACTCAATTTATAAAACAATATTTTTTTTCATATTATACAGGGTTATCAGGAAGGAATGACCTGATTACAAAATTTAAGAATTCCCAAATGAATAAACAGAAAATGATTATTAATATGTCAGTGTAAAAATGCAGTATGAAATTTTTAGTTTGTAACATTGTTTTTGTCCAATACGAGACATCAAAGTTGTAATCAAAATGTTTTTGAAATTGTGAACAGAAGTGGGAAAATGGCGTCGCAGCGGGAAAATGCGTTTTGTGTGCTCTCGTTTGCAAAAACGTCTGTCAGTAATCACGATTCAGCATGAATTTCCGAGAAAGTACCATAGAAATGCACCGTAGTTTAAGATGTTATATACAGTTAAATGAAATTGGATGACTGCGTTAAGGCTAAAGTCCAGCTTGATTATGTTATATCAGTGCTTCTCAAAGTTTTAACATTCCCGACCCAATATTCCATCATAATTTTCTTCGTGCCTTCATAATTTTATCGCCCCCCCTATACAATAAAAATATATTAAATTCAATAATACTAAACCTTAACGCAAAAATAAGACACGACTTTAATCTGTTAAGTGCCACCGGCGTATATAAACATCTCGCTCAGCCAAAGCGTTTATTTCCCGGACGTATATATACGTCTTTCCAAAGTACGATCTTTTCTGTGCACTGCTATCCATAAACTTATTCCGAAGACTTTGGATGCAATAAAAGGACTTGACCATGTTTGTGAAGATTTACTTATTTTAGATTATCTTTTCTATACCCCTCCCCCAATACAACACATGCGTGCGCCTTCGTGGAAAACGGTTGGCATTGGAAAGTGTATCACGTAACTTTTAATCGGCAGTTAAGGGATTAATTATGAACCGTACAAATTAACAAGATAAGTGTGAATTTTTGTATATAATTTTATATATGACAATTCCACGGGGCACTGGTAATTATTAAACTTGTTCCTAATTTGGTATTGTTAAATTAAGTATAAGATACATTGTGTAGCACTAATGCATTTATAAGTGTAATATATCAGTTTAAATGTGTATTTTATTTTTATTATGTCAGAATGTATTTTGTTTGTTTACTTTCAGTAAATTAATCTTTTTTAGATAATATTTTGTTTTCTACCTTTCAATATGCTCGAGCCCCCTCAAAGAGTTATCACGCCTCCCGAAGGGGCGCGCCCCACAGTTTGAGAAACGCTGGTTATATGCCAGAGAATGTTGAAAGAGTGCGAGAGACTTTCAAACGCAGTTCAAAGAAATCGACGGTTCGTGCTAATCGTGAACTTGTATTGCCTCAGTCTACCATATAGACTGTGTTGAGAAAAAAAATTGCATTTTGTAAGCTGTTCAAATTGAAAACCGTACAAGCAGCATTGAACCATATTGTCGAGATACAATGTTTAAATTACTGTCTTTACAGGGATGAAGCTATGCTAAATGATCATTTATTCAATCAACTCGTTTTTACTTTACTTCAAAAAACGTTAGATACGAAAAAAATTTCATATTTTACCTTTGCAATGACATCGTAATTATAATTTTCTGTTTATTCATTTGGGAATTATTAAATTTTGTAATTGGGTCATCCATTTCTCATAAACTTGTATTATTGGAGCCTTATAGCTAGATTATTAGCCTGGCATTTTAACTATTTTTATTACAGTGAAACAACAATTATCGCTCCTATGTAGAAATACAAAATGCATTTTTTTAACTTCAGTAATTCAGCTGCAAAATCAGTTTTTAAGTTAATAAATTACTTGTGGTAGAACTAATACAAAACTCATAAATTTATCTTGAACATTCACGAACTAATTGAGAATTAACTTGCATCTCAGCACTTTTTAATTTAATTACAATATTATTTTTATTAATTAGACCTAAGCCAAAAATATTATTATATTTCTAATAAAAAATATATCTAGGGTTATAGGGATTATTTAGAGTTGTCTAGATGAAAATATTTAAGAATGATAGTAAAAATAAATCCCCTAAGGGCCTCATACGGATAAATAGCCTATAAGGTGAAGTCGAGTAGAGAATTGGGATAGTTCTAAATCAGACCACCCAATGATAGAGAAGTGATTATTCAAATACATGCCAATAATCAGATTTCAATAATACCAATTAAGAAGTATCACTATTTTACTAAACTTAGTTTTTCTTCTACTCCGTTGTCTCTTTCCGAGTCAAACAAAAATTATAATGCTGTATGATTGATATATTTGAAATTACCATTAATAAAGAAATAAGTACATAGTAATACATTAAATAAAACACTTAGTGATGCATAACATTAAGTGATTAGTTAAAATGACATTTCAAGCACTGTATAAAAAGGGATGTACAATATAATTTCATGATACACAATCAAACTATTCATAAATAATTATATTAATTATTAGTACAAGACATAATTCGAACAACAGTAATTTCAGTTTTTTTATTGACTCTTCAATGCCCATATTGGGTTGAAGTATGAAAGTCAGTATTATTGTAATCATTTTCACATTAATATTAAGCATTACCTTAGTTTCATTCTTTAAGTATGCTCTAAGAAACGTCGAAAGGAGATGTAAATACTTGCACATATAAAATCAGTTATATATATATATATATATATATATATATGATGTATAAAAATACATTGTTTTTAAGTCAGAGTTTCTCAAAATTTGGGGCGCGCTTCCCTAGTGGGCGTAATGATTATACCAAGGGGATGCGAGCATATCGAAATTCTAAAATAAAATATATTTTTAAAAAAAATATTAATTTCCAGAAAGGAAGCAAAAGAAAATATATTCTGACATAATACAAAATAAAATACATATTTACGCTGATATAATGTACTTATAAATGTATCAGTACTTCACAATGTATTTCACCAATAATTCATCAATATTTAGTTAAGAACATATTTTATACTTATCAGTTACCACACGAGCTTGTCATATACAAAACTTAATACATATCTTGATAATTTGTACTGTTTATAATTAAACTCGTATTGTATTTTTTAGCGTCGAAGTATATTATTATTGAATTCAATGCATTATTATTGTATGGGGGGCGATGGAAATTATCATTGAAAATTAGGTCGTAAATATTTAAAATTTGATAAGCCATGATTTACGTTATTGAGATACATGAATATTAAGTTTTCGATTGCATTCTAGAACATTCTTATAGCTTTAGTCCTCCCTTCTTGGTTTAAAAGGGACAGGTTTTGAGCTTCTGAAGTGGAAGCACATTTATTCTCATGCTCCTCTAACTCCTCTTCGAAGTCAATTTCCTCAAAACTCTTTCATAGTGAATTTTTAATCAACAAAAGGAACTCACTTACCAAATTCGGACTCTATAGGTCTAATAGTTCAAAAACGGGGACTGGTTTTTGTCTATAACTTTCCTGCAAACAACACCCTACCCCCAGAAATCCATCCCCGCCAAACCCTTGCTTAGTCGATCTCTATCCAACAAAGGCAAACAAAAAAAACAAACAAAAAAACATGAGTACTAAATTTCAAGACTTCAGGTCTAACAAAATCAGAAATATCGTGGAGACTAAGTATGTGCTTAAAGAAAAAACATATTTTATCATACTGCTCATTTTTTCCTGAACTGATCCATTTTTCCTAATATTAAATGTATTTCCCTTTTTTCCCCTCCTTATACCGTAATGTTAAATGAGATATCCCTTTACATGGTAAAAGGAACAATGAATCATTTATAGAATATTTTTAAGTTTAAAAGATACTATATTTTGAGCAGATGTAAGATGTAATATATTACAATTTTTCATGAACGTTGATACATTTTCTTTCTTCCATACATTTGATGAAGAAAGCCTTAAAATGTTAATTTTTCAAACTCAATCTATTTCCATCACCACATTTAAAAAAAAATCTCTCTTTTATATATATAGCCTCCTATCTTCCTCTCAGGAAAATTTCTCGATACATTTCACCCGAGAGGCTGTTTTAATGTGGCCATTTCCTCCACAAAGCATCCCCACCTCTGTCATCCACCCGTTCTGCATCCAAAATAGGTCGCCTCTTTAATTGATGAAACTTCCCTTCGGCCAAGAGCTTCGGCCCGCCTAACTTGAGTTTATCTCGCGACACAATGGAAGCGTCGAATTGCGTGACAGCCAGGGTGGACTGGGGTCAGAGAGGCCACCGGAAACAGGGGAGTAAAACACCCCCTCAGGCCACCCTCCGTCGGCTGTCCTTCAAATGCATCGAGAGTCAAACTCTCGTTGGAAACGATGTCGTTTGGCTCTTTCTTACTTTACTATTTCATTTTGTTCGGTTGAGTAAGCAATGAGAATCAAAAGAACACTTTCGTTAAGATGTCGATCGCATATTAATGATGTCTGTTTGATAGAGAATAACGTTATGTGATTTGTTTTTATTTGGTAACGTTTTTGAATGTTATTTTTTGAAATGTAGGTTGAGTGTATTTAAAAGCAACAAATTCTTCGGTATGTGAAATAGTGGCGTGTACAAAGATGGGGTTTGGGGGATTTAACCACTCAATACACCAACAGATTTTTAATATTTAGTGTAAAAATTTTGTCTCAGCGTTTAGGTTTATTTACTGTGTAACCAAGGGCGTAGCTAGTTCTCAGTGAACCTTGTATCAAAATTCCTCGAAAGCCCATTTTTAGAAAATAAATGAAAATAATCGCATTAATAAAACTTATTTTGAAAGTGCCAAAATGTTATACATGCTGGGGTCTCTGTAACTTGGAAGCCTCATACTAATACGGTGGGTATAACTTCCCCTGAGTATAATTTCTCCCATGAAAGAAGCCTGCGTACGACGCTGATGCGAAAACAAGTGGATTTAAGTTTCTATTGAGAATTGTATCTCGAAATACATTAGAAAACATAAAAACTAAATACACATATATATTTGACATAAAAACAACATTAACATTCGCTTTAATATGAATTGTTTCCTATTTAAATAATCTCTGAAATTCACACTTTATAGATAGTGATTGGTGCTTTTTTAATAACTTTGCACATAATAAAAAATATTTAAAACTATATTTTGTATCTTATGTTAGCATCGATTTTTTTTTCTCAACTAAAAAATATTTCGAATAAACTTATTTGTAATAATTTTTCCATTGTTTATAAACTTTCCAGTTCGAAAAGTATTAAATTCTGCATCGCATAGATCAGCACTTGACTATCTTTAGAGCTTCATGAACCACTAAATGTATTGCTTTATGTTTAGCGGGCAACCAATATGATTGACCACTAATATGGTTGACCTCTATTTGGCGAACCACTATAACTATATATTGCCCATTATTTAAGACTCTTTACATTTTTCCTTATAACTGAAAAGTAACTTCATGGAAAATCAAAAACAAAATGGCAACGCAAAGCAGTATCAACAAATTGGAGTGTTATACTACCAATTTCATTGATTTCAAATGTCTCTAGATACGCTAGCAAAGGATGATAAGAAAATTGCTAAATTTAGTTGAAATTTCACCGTAAATAGTAATTAATTTTTTTAAAAAAACGTATGTAAACTATATTCCATAACTCGTCATTTTAGAACTGAATTTTCATAAAAGTATGCATAATGTCCCAAATTTTTTGCAAGCTATCAAAATTTTTCGTGCACCCCCGGTTGACAGCAGTTGACATAGATTGATGTATTAATTTCAAATTTTTATTTACTGAAGAGTTCGAACTTAATGTATAGACTAGAACCAATATAAGCTATGATGTAAAAAGGTACAAAGTTTTTTAATAGGTTTTATTAATGGTTCTTAAGATATCGTCTGTAATTTAGGTTCAAGTAACTGTCACAATAGAATAAGCTTAGTTTCAAGGCTAGTTGTAATAAAATAATTTTTAAAGATATTGGTGAGGTTACAATAAGCAATATAATTTTTTTATATTTAGGATTCTTTAAAAACTTTGCAAAGGAAAAAACACATATTGAGCTAAAAGTTAACTCAATCAAATCGACATCATTAAAATTGCTGGTGGCCAATCGAATGTGGAACATGATTTTCATGCAAGAAGCAATGAAATAATCTTGAATTTTACAGTATAAATAATTGAAGGAGACAAAAAAAAAATTCTTATCAAGATCACGATATCTTAAAATAAGATCCACGTAAGAAAAGAGTCATTTGAGGAGATAGTGCTGAAGGACCTGATTGACCTTCACAAAATCCCAAATCCATTGCCACAAAAGACGTTTAGGTCGAATTTGGAAAGACAATCACGAACAAAACCAAATCGCCCATCATTAGTGACCGATATCATTAATGTTCTTGTCACAGAACTAAAGGCAATTTTGGCAAGAACGTTTTCGATGCCTAGATAAAAGCCTCCCCAACTAAATGCAGACTATTATAAAAAGCAAATGGTCGACTACTTTCAAACTGGAATACTTTGCAATAAAGAACTTCTCTATGTTACGAGGAAAGTAACTACTAAAGTAGTAATAGTGAAGCACTTCAAATGGGGTACGAATTTATTGTGGGGGCTTCAATTACTAAATCTTGAGAGCTAATTTAAAAAAAAACGAAAATATGTGACTTAAAAGTGTTTATATATCTTTCTATGGAATAAATGTTGCAGAAGGGCTTATAATAATCAGTTCCTATAAGACCAAGAGATGTAATTATTAATATATGCTATTAACTTAAATTTGAATTTTTTATTATAGTGAACCAATTCTGTTTATTAAATAGTCAACCAATTGTCAATTAATTCATTTTAGGTTTAGAAATAAGTACATAAACTATAAAATAACTCAAAAAATGTTGAGTATAAGTAATTAAAAAAGTTTCCTTTCAATCATCCAAGTCAAAATTTTAAGACTATTAGTTAAAAGAAAATAATTTATCATTAATCGATTAGGTGAAGGAAATTTTATATAAACTGTAAATTTTTCTCCTAAATCATTCACAGATTTCGCCATCAATTAATTCAATACTATTAAATCACTTTTTCAAAAGTGAGTAACTTATTTCAAAAATGTTAAATTCACGGCCTCCAGCGAGGAGTTTTGTGGCCGGCTAGTATATCGATAATCAAAGATATATTCTAAAATATCAAAATTTTCCCGAAATAGGGATGTTACTAGCAGAGAACGGATGCCAAGTCTCGGGACGTAATCATTTAATTTTTCTTCTTCTTTCACAGATACTTATAATAATACATTATTCAAAATAAACCTACGTTTCTATGTTGTTGTTTTTTTTGGCTCACCTAAAATTAAACCTTGTTTGTTTGACCCACAAGTAAGCTTTTGAGTTTGGCACCCTTGACTTACACAAACTTCCTTCTTGCATGCTACAGAAGTTTTCCATGAAGAAATTTACATTACATTACATTATTATTTTCAAAGCAAATGTAGTAGGTATTTGACATTGCATATTTTATATTATTTTTCTGATCATTGGCCTAACCAGCCTTTGATCTTATGTGGTATATGTTTTGATGAGTTCACTTTAGCATTACTTATTTGTGTATTTGTTTATTATTTAAATCAGTGGTCTCTAAAGTGTGGCAGCGTGATTCTTGGGGTACCAAAGAAGTAGAAGCTCAGATATATATATGCAGTAGCGCACAAAATTTTTTCCAAGGGAGTCCATGGTCGAAAGTCCCCCAACTCGTATCATACTTCAAGACAACACCAATTAATTTTTCTGATTTTGCTAACAAAGAATAGTTAAAAATAAATTATTGAATTAATAATTAGCATTAATTAATAAAATAAATTGTTAATTACAAGTACTTAATTAAATTTTATGTTATATATATATATATATATATATATTATATATATATAGGACAAAATAATATCAGCATCCATTTAAAGAATGAGCAGGTGTTCGTCCATCTAATAAAAACACGCGACGTGTCACAACAGTGTGCATCTAGTGGTGGCGAAAGGGAATGTATCAGTCAAGCATTTAACAATGTGAGAGTGGTACGAAAAAAGTATGTTCTTAACAAAGCATGATGATGCCAGACCTTTCCGACGTAAAAAGAGGAATGATAATTAGAGTTCTTCAAGCTGGATCGTCAGTGCTCAAAACAGACCTTGTAGATGTTTCACGGACCACTGTGTCAAGGGTTATGACAGCTGACACAAACCTGGGAAGAGTGTCTCCTGCGAAGCACAACAGTGGGCAAAAGTCTAAGTTGAAGGACGGTAAGAGACAGGTGTTGAAGAGGATAGTCGCCCGAAAATGGAAGAATACACTGTCACAAATTATTTCCGAGATTAATACATACACATTCAGTGCCCCATATCCATGAAAATTATTCAATGGGAGCTGCATTCTGCGAACATTCATAGCAGAGTAGCTATTCCCGAACGGCTTGTTTCGGCTCGGTATGTTAAGAAAATACAACCTAAACTGTACACAATTACTATGGGAAGAAGTCATCTGGTTCGGTGAACCCTCATTTGCATTATTCCAAACCACCTTACATATATTCATCTGGAAATTACTGGCAGAACTTTTCATGTTGACTGCCTGGTTCGAACCGAGAAACAATGGCTCTGTGATTTTGTAGGGCGCAATACCCTCCTTTGGATTGGAGCCCCTCGTTGTTCTTGAAGGAGATGATCACAGGCGACCATTATCGAAGCATTCTCGCAGATCATCTTCACCGTATGCTTCAGACTCTATTTCTGAGAAAACGCCCTGTGTTCCAAGATGACAACGCTCCTGTTCACACGTTTCGTTTTGTTCAAACATGATTACATGAGCATGCTAATGAAGTGGAACATCTAAAATATTGTCCCTGGTCACTTGATCTGAACATCATTTTTACGGGGTTTCTTAGAGAACTAAGTCAGTGCTCGGTTACCTTCTCCACGCACACTATCTGGATTAGAGATGGCCCTGCACGAGGAATAAGTACAAATTTCGATGAACTTTGTTCAAGGCTTATATTTGTGAATCCCACGTCGAAGGAATTATGTCTTTCAGACCAAAGAATAAAATAATTTCATTTTTTCGCACGTGTTCCTATTATTTTGTACTATAACCTGTATATTTAGTTAGTAAATAATAACAAAATATATTAATAATCATTAATCATTAAATTGATAGCTTCCTGTTCACTTTTTTCCAAGACAGAACTAATATACTTTAGTAGTTTCTTGCTTCCAATTTTTACTTTAAGTATACGAAATTTTAAGTAAGTTAGGTTCGAATCCAATGAAAAGAACGCTTAACCCTATTTTACTGCCATCAGTCAGTGGCAGGTTTATAAAATGTAATGGTTTTCCACTTTTGTCAATTGAATTTTTCTTCATATTTTTTTTTTCTTTCCGTTTTTTTCTCTTCAGAATATAACCTTTCTTTGTTTTGTAGGATTTTTAGTTTATCCATCGTTTTTTTTTTTATATTTATAATGCATGTGCGCGTGTGTAATAGGGGGAACTTCTTATAGTTATCTTGTTTTTAAGGGCGAAAAAATTTGGAGATAACTGATTTAAGGGATTATTTGATAAGACATCACGATAAGGGCTTGGGCGTCTATTTATATACTATATGGTCTGGTTTAATGGGATATTTTGTTATCCTGCCCCCGGTTTCATCCAATAGTGACAAGTGAAGGGGTCATTTACTGTAATTCATTGATTAAAAAATATTTTTCTTATTCAATAAGTAATTAAATAAGTTGTTAGACAACACATTGTTGTGATTTAATATCATTATGAAATGTATCCTTTTATATTTAAAATAAATTCTATGATGTATATAGAATGTTTTAGAACCAGTAAAGAGCAATAACCATGATATCGATCCCCTTTTCCTCTGGGGGTTCATTATGAGCGATCACCTAAGCGATTTTGTAAAATCGATTGGCGAACCCATTATGAGGAATCCAATATCTGGAGGCCTGAGCAATTGTTTCTGTAACAGCTTTGCAGAAGAGGTACCAAAGTCATTGTGTGGATCCAAGCATCCCATTAGATGCAATTACTGCCACGGCAGGCTCATAGAGTAGCGCATAAATTAAAATGTTGGCATATATTTCACATTTATATGCTTAAAGGCAAGAGGGGAAGGATTGAGGCAAACTCGATTATTATCTATTATCAATGCTAAGCGTTTTAAATTTCCATTACGGCACGTTTCAAACACAGAATGGAAATTAATTACTATATTCAGTGCATGATTCCCGTAATTGAGATATTTTCAACATTGTCTTATGGCTTTGTTTGAATCTTTTGTATGATTTATTATAAATAGAATGATATGAAATAGGATTTTAACCAGCCTTTGATTTAACTATAGCTGAGTAAGTGTAGTAGTGATTCCTTCTATTTTCTCAACAATATTGGGCAATTTTCATCTAATACATATATTTTGCAAAATATATATTTTCGAAGCAAATTTATCTAATTTAAGCAACTCAGCTCATTAATATTATCTGAAATTGTTGTCTATGTATTTACTGTATACTTGTTTAACCGATTGATCGTCAACATCACAAACAATATTCAGGGGCTATTAGTAACGGACCTCGTCATTTTTAGCCACGATCCAGTGAGGCGAATGACATCTGAACTGACACTCAACTCTAAATTTTCCCTCCGTGGCAACTTCTGGACTTTAAACCTAGATAGTTTAAACCAGTGATACTCAACCCACGGTCCTCGGGCCTCATGTGGCCCGCCGGCCTTTTGTGAGTTGCCCAGTCCTAAAAATTTAGCGGTAAATTCTATCAATGAAGTAATCAAATCTGCCCATTTTGCTATCAATTTGTCTTCTTTTAATAGTAGACTGTAAAAAAGAGACTTGGTAATGCAGTCCTTCTCAAACTTTCAATACTTGCGACCCTATATTCAATCATAATTTTCCTCGCTGCCCCTTCATACAATAACAATGTATTGAATTCTATAATACTATAATACTATACTTATATGCTAAGGTTACAGAACTACTTTTACCTCATAAGTACCTCCGGCGTATATAAACGTCTTGCTCAGTCAAAGCATTAATGTTCATTGACGTATATATACGTATATATATACGTATATACATACGTATATATGACGTATATATCTTTCCGAAGCACGATCATTTCTGTGCACTTCTACCCATAAAATTATTCCGAAGGCATTGGAATGCATTACAAGGACCTTGACAGTATTTGCGAAGGATTTACTTGTTTCAGAGGATTTGCTTATTTATTTCTCTTCTCCCTCCCCCCGTACATCATATACGTGCGCTACGTGGGAAACGATGGCATTAGAGAGCGAATCGGGTAACTTTAAATAAGCAGTTAAGGGATTAACTAGAAAGCATACGAATTATTAAGATGAGTGTTAATTTTTGTATATAATTCTATATACGACAAGCCCTGTATTTATTAAACTGAACTTACTATATTTAAATTAAATATCAAATACATTGTGCAGTTCTGATACATTTATAAGTGTATTACATCAGCGTAAATGTGTAATTTATATTTTTTATTATGTCAGAATGCCTTTTGTTTATTTACGTTCAGTAAATTAATATTTTTTTAATTAATATTTTTTTAAATATCTTCGGCTTATATGTTTTTGACTTTTCAATATATTCGCGCCCCCTCGTAAAGTTATCACAGCCCCACAGTTTGAGAAACGCTGTGGTAATGGATGAAAGGAAATCGAAACTACCCCATAGCTCAGCAACAAATGCATAAAGGTAACTATTTTGTGTGTGTTTGATAGAAGGGTCAGTACAGTATTAAAATAAAAGGCAAAAATGAGAGCTTTAATATTTTTATCAATTTTGCTTTGTCCAATGCTGCTTCGGCTTTATAGTGCTTTCTTCACATTATCCTATTTTTGTGGCCCGCTGAAAATACTTGTCATATGTATGTGTGACTCAGCGGGTGGAAAAAAGTTGAAAAAGAGAAAAATATTTAAACATTTTACACCATCTAAAAATTGGTGATAGTCATATTTACTTATAAACTTACCTGCATTTTTAAGCAGATTGTTTAAATAAAACGTATGCCGAATGCAATTATGTAAATGGGGACATTTAGGAAAAATAAGAACTGTCAAATGAATTTGCGCTAATTATAAAATATTAGTTGACTTATTCTTATTACTTGTATCAGTTTATTACGTAGTGTAATAGTGTATTACTTTGTTTTCTAACGTTTTATGTTATTCATTAAGGATGATTCTGTTCAATAATAAATGTATTTGAATAAATATAAACAAATGCCTGATATAAAAACACACATTAATCCAAACAACTCTACATTTTCTTGTGATTTTTAATTATTATACATCTAAATAAACTACAATTAGCAGTTATATACTATTAATTAAACTATCAGCAACACTACGGCCCTATAAGGATTAACGTGCATATGCTCCTCTACTCCGCGGGTTTGAATTTGTACAAGTTGAGTTTCTTATGAATTAATTTAGCCGATATTTATCTGTTGAGCCAGATGTTTGGTCAAGTGATTATTGATTAGGAAAATTTGTCTACGTGTCGGTAAAAGATTACTGCTGAAAATTGTTTCGCATATTCGTAAAACAATCATTTGTTTTAAAACAGAAAATGGCATTTTCTAAAATTTAATTTATTTCTAATGCAAAAGGAGAGGGAAACTTTTTTTTCTAATATAGAGTCTGAAAGTAATAAAAATAAAATAATAAAAAGGAGAATGTTTTAGAGAATAATTTCACACGAACTTTTAAAGAAATATTTAGAATAATTCTTTAATTCAATAATGTTTGTTTACAAAGATTTAATTTGAATTAATGATTACTTAAGTACAACTATCAGTCAAAAAATTCTCTGTCTTTCATGTTAGGGCGTTGGCGAAAAAGCTATTTAATTTTGTCAACCTGGTAGGTCTCTTAAATAATGGTTTATATTTCAGAAAAAAAGAAGGGATGTGTTTTATGCTTGGACCTCACGCATTTCTATTCTATTTTTTCCCCCTATTATTTGAAATTACTTCATTATAGTATTTTTTTCTTCTTTTTAGATGAAAAAACATTAATTTAATTCAAGAAATAATCGAAAAAGTCAATTACATTGCCTTCATAGAGTTTTAAAAGACACAAGAAAACCACAAATAATGAACAGTTGGATATTTATTATTATTATTACTACTTTTTTTCAATTTCGAAGTAGCTACATTTTTTATTAATCTAAAATCTTTGAATGATATAAGATTTGATTAAAAGAAATGAGAGAGAGAAAATGTAGTTAATAAAATTAGTTTTTTTAATATATGTATGTACAGGGTGTGTGTGTACATATTTGAATGTGTGGGGGTAGGTTTGTGTTAGTGTTTTCACACATATATATATATATATTATATATATATATATATTATATATATATATTATATTATATATATATAAATATATATATGCCTTATTTATTTGTCAATGATATCTTTAGAAAAAACGTAGTAGTTTTCCCTTTTGATCAATTTACTTTTTCTTTAAATATTAGTTTCATATTTTAGTTTGCTTTTTCAGAATTTAAGTTCCCTCTGATTTGTAGTAGGGAATTAACAAAATTAGCATAATTGCTACACATTTCGTGTAATGAATGCTTAAAATAGAGTCAAGAATTTATATCTGGAAGTGTAATATGTTAATATTACTTTCTGTTGTATTTATTTTATATTAAAATTGTAATATTCGCGAGCAATGCTGTTCTTTAGATTATAATGGCGATTCTCAATGGAAAGATAGAGTAATATGTTGGTGATAGAGCAAAGTTGGCATCATTTTTGGCGACCACGTTGGCAACTTGGAGATTGATTGAACGGTGCAGAAATTTCTTTGCTTTAGCGCCACCTGGGGGAGGGGGGGCTGCGACATAGAGGATAGAAGGTAAACCTTCTCGACAAAAGATACATGCACATGCCAATTTTCATAGTGATCGGTTGAACGGAGTTGGAGTGAAGCGGTTTCACATATACAAGCATCCATTTTTATTTATATAGATATTAGACTTATACTTGTTGTTCCATTTGCAAAATTTAGATAAAATTCAAATTTGATAATTGAGTAGAAATGTTCAGAAATTTAGATTTGTGTCAAAAAAACTTTCAAAATTAAAAAAAAATTCTTGTACGTGTTCTTTCAATTAATATTACTTGCTTATGTGAGTTATTATTGTAAACAAATATGTACTTAAAAAAAAATTCTGCCAAATTGAAGGTTGGCAACATCGAAGTGAATGAACTGATTGGCTCAAAACATGTTTGCAGTCAACATTTGATTATGACGTCACACGTGAATTTATGAATTGATTGGCTGAAACTATGGGGTTGCCGTTATGATGGGATTATGACGTCACACGAATTTAATCCATTAATGCTAAAAAGAAGAAGAAAAAAATGTGAAAATATATTTTTACACATTAAAAGTAGCTTCTAAAACAAGAAATAATTATGTATTTACGTATAACTACGCTTAAATATAAAGATTTTCATAATTATTTTTTAAAAAAAGTAACAGAATATCTGTACGAGTGGCTTATTTAACTAAATCCTTTTCTTTAAGAAACTCGCCCGAAAAATAAGTTTTATACACAAAGCCCTAAAAACATTAAAGTTATTTTATTTTCTCATATTTTTTTAACCTTCCTTAAAAAAAGGGTCCTGACAATCTAAATTAGATTTTGAATACTGTGTAAAAAAATTAGTTTGCGCATAATGACGAAAATAATTCTAGGCAGGGCAAAACAACTAATGACATTTTAATCGTGAGAAACGTTTCATTGATAATAGGAGATATTTTAGTGCTTTAAATGTTTTCGAGAAGAGGCTTTCTTTCTTCACGTTGATGAAAAGAATATGTTCCATTCAGAAAAAAAACCAAAAAAACATGGAAAAAAGGGAACGAATGAAAGGAGGAAGAAAAATCTCCAAATAATTTCTTTAATTCCCGATTAAATTTAATGGGTTCGATTAATCATAATGAAGGCTTGGTAATACTACCACAGCTTGAGTTCTAAATGGTTTCTTTCTTCAAACTTAGATTAATAGCCTTTTGGCTCGCATTCATTTGATGTGAATTGAAAAGAAAGAAGTAATTATTTAAAAAGAAAGATTGTGATTACAGAGCTTACATCCAGTGTTTGATTGTCGAACTTAATTTATGTAGCTGTGAAATTAGTAATTTAACTTTATAAAAAACAACGGATGTGTTTATTTTTAAATTAAAAGGAAATATTCCCATTTATTATCATGTTATTTATACAAGGTTATTCATAATTCCCTCTAAGGTTTCAAGCGCTGTTGTAAAAAAAACTAGGTCGAGTAAAAGAGAACCTATGAAAGAATACTCAAACGATTCAAGTTTTATTTACATATTTTACAGGTGTTCTATATGTGAACACTGGCCATACACAGGGATGTTTTAAGACTTCTTCGGGTCCAAGGCCTCGACGCAAAAGTAGGTCCCGGGCCTCTAGATGACGCTTAAAAGTAGACATAACATAGTATAAGTTGTTAAAAACTAGATTAAACAGTAATTCAAAACAAATAAATATGCATGACTTACAACCACACAAACCGGCTGGAACGACTGCCAACTTTTGACCGAATCAGTAATGATGAGCCTAGGCCTAAACAAGGACGACAGTCATCACATGTTGCCAGTTGCGTTATCGTCAAAATTCCCAGTTTTTCGGAGAATACAACTGGAAATTACATTAGACCGTTGAAATTATTCATGATCATATTAATGCTAAGTAGAGAACGAGATGAGGCCCCCACTGAGATTGAGGCCCTGGAACCTGGCCCATGCCTTAAGACGTCCCCGTATAGGATACCTGTAAAATATGTAAATAATATTTGAATTTTTTATGTATTCTTTCCTGTGTTCTTTTTTGCTATATTCGTCTTAGTTGTTTTACTACAGTGTTCCGTAAACATTGCTGGGGGAGAGGGTTATGGATAACCCTGTATTTGATTGATTATTATGAGGAAATTATTTAAAATAAAGTTTGTGTACTAACTTTTCAATAGTTATTATAATGTAGATTTATTTCAAAGGATATTTGTGCAGAATATATGTTTAGAGTTTATTATGGGAAACAGTATATAAGTATACATAAAATTGTTAATTTCTTTTTGTTACATATATATGAGAAAAGTGATTCACTCATCACGTATTACATACATGTGTTTCACATAGAAACTTGGAATTTGTTATGGTTATTTTGAAACAACCCACTTTGGGATGTTGGCGTTTGGGGATTCGAGCAAAGATCAGCCATAGCAAGTTTTAAACGCAATATTATTTATCCCTTCTACTTAATCAACACAACTAGAAGTAGGAAATGCACTTAGTAAATAATTAAAAGAGCAATCGCGCGCATATAGGAAGGTACTAACATATAATAAAGATTTTACTAACTTACTCCTGGAATACTCTTGATTCCTACGCTTCAATTATCTGTAAATATCTTGCTTAAATATACGACCTGCGGTCGTAAATCGTGTTCCCAGTTTAATCACTTTTAATATCCAAATTTTCATTATCGACCATCCATCGACTATCTTAAATAGAACAACTAATTTAACTAAATCCCATCTACTTCTTCGAGGGAAAATTTTCAACAGAACTTACAGTTAAAAATAATAATTTTACCCAAAAGGATTAGTGAAAGATTAGTGGGTAGACCCGTTACAATTTGTTTTGTTGAGTAAAGTCCCGTTAAAAACTGGATTTGAGTAAATCAAACTTCAGATGTGGTAGGATTCCCGGGGCTTAAGATATAAATATACTTCATATGTTTAAGTTCACGCCCTGATATTTTTGAATCAAGAAGTGAAGGCTATATTAGAATGTTTTTTAATACAATCGGAAGCTTAATACTATGACTTAGATATAAATAACTTTAAAACAATATACACAATTATTCAATATCAAGAAATAACCAGTGAAGCGGGTGAGTATTGTCTAGTATATTTAGTAGTGTACTGAGATTTTAGAAAGTTTATAGGAAATGAAAAAAAAGCAACAATTAATTTCATTAATATTTGAACTTGTTTTATATTCTAATAGACGATCTAAAACTAATTAAGGCATAATTTGAAATAGGTTGCATTAGACCTTGATTTAATAAAAAACGGAATTTTAGATCAAAATTTTTAAATAAATTGAATTGTATTAACATATACTGAATCGTGTTTAATCTTTGTTAATTAAATTTTACTAATTAAGAAAGTTATTCAAATCGATTTAGTGAAATTAGGATTTTACATTTAGTACATTTATATTCGTTTCGAAGGATCAATATTGAATACATAATGTGAATATATAATTATTCAACTTATACAGTTTTTCTTGAATACTTTCATTACTTTAATATTTAGAAGGAAAAAAAATTATTCAAATAAAATTTAAAGGGGGAAAAATATATCCTTTTTCACAACTAATTCATGTCTTAAAACTTACAAATATATGTAATCGAAATAAAAGACAAATTTATGTATCAAAAAACCGGAGTAACTTTTAGGTAAAATATTTTAAAATCACAGAAAAGAGGCCGATAATATTTAAATATGAAAAATTTAAGCACACCGGCAAAAAAAAAATTACAAATTATTTAGTTGTAAGAAACATTTCTATGCATACAAGTTACAAATCACTTAGTATACGAAATCATCGCCAGGTCATTCATTCAAGTTCAAACGCTGTTTTTATTTCAAGAATCGCAAAACCAGTTTGGTTTCATTCAAGCTCAATTTTTACGTCTTCTGAATCTACAAGAAAGAATTATCTGATTCATTCACACAACAGCACCGTGAAACATCGAGGAAAAAAGAAGAATTTTAAAAAATGAAACACCGTCGACAAATGTAAATTTTCACCAACACAATGACAGACATGATAGTTGAAACGAAAACTACTTCTAATAAAAGAAATGAGCGTAAAAACCAAACGATATTTTTTAATACAACAGATGGAACAATTTAAAGGACCTTTATTCATATGAAAAAGGCGCGAAACTGGTCACAGCAGACGATTAGTTTAAATAAAGAAAAATTTTGATGGAATAAAAATATAGAAACGTGAATCTATAGTTCCTAAAATGGAAAACAAATTTGAAAAAGATTTATTCTCTCTTGCAGACATTTCTATAATTTTTTTTAAAAAAAACTCTAATTCCAGTTTGCATAGAAACATCATGCGTGAAATGGTTTTTCATAACATATAAAAGACATAAATACGTAAAAGAACTTTATCTCCAAAATTTACTCTTGCTATTTCCAAAACTTAATTTATACATAAAAAATTCCGTGGCATTTTAAAAGAGTAAAATAAACAAATAATAATTGTGAATTAATTTTCTTGAATGAATAGGTGCATTCTATACACTAGTACATACTGTGAATGTCACCAGTGGTTCCTAATCCCCGGGCCGTGGACCGGTCCCAGTCCTGGTCTGGGGATCAAATGGTACCTTTTCACCTAAAGAGCATTAAATTATTTCCCATTTTTTTATTGTGGTGTATTTATTTCGGGTTTGTGGGACTTTACCTTATAACTTTACATACATATTTTGGTGTTACTGTATTTCATTTTGAAGGCATGTCTAATTAGAACGAAATAAAAATAGTTAAATCAAAACAATCTAAAATATAAACAATCAACTTCCCACCGTCCTCTTCAGTGGGTCGAGGTAAAATTATCAAACGTGTGACGGATCTATTCGCGTCTTTCTTTAATCCTCTTGGGAAATCTTTGATCTATCAATTCGAGTTTTCTCACAACGCACCCTCTGAAGAAGCAACCGAGATTATACAGATTAGGTCGGATATATAGAGTCTAGGTTTTCAAACTAGAAATATATTGAGATACAGATAATCTGACTACAAGGAGAGACTGCTACCGATCAGATATTATTATATTTTATAGCACGTTTCAGAGATTAGATAGTTGAAGGTATTAAAGTGACGATTGGTCACCATAGTTAAATTTTAACTCAGATATTTAGAGCAGTGGATTCATCCTGATAAAGAAGAATTGATATTTAAAAGTTTTCTCGTAATTCTCGCGTACCTCGCTATTGAGTCTCATATTGCTAGATTCGGGAACATTTGAATTTATAGAATTCTGTCTGTTGATAATTTGTGTGTTCAATAAATAGATTGGTTAAATAACATGGCTAGTCATCCTTCACTTCCTCCCCCATTTCTAGGTGGGGCTGCCCTTACAAACGTTGGCCGATCCTCAGCAATAAGAAGGATGGACAGCATTGCTATACACGACCTCAACATATTCTATTATTTTTCTCATTTCAATAAAATTCACAGTTATATTCTTTTGTATAAGACTTATGATTCTGATTAAATACTATTTTGAGTTTAAGGGTAATAGCTTAAGGGCCGATACGAAATTGAATATTATGTTTATATCCTACAATTGTGATGGATCTATACGCGACCTTCTGATCTATACGATCTATACCTTCTGATCGATACGCGACCCTTTTGGGGAACTTTGGGGCTAGCTTTCGAGTTAATTCACAGCCATCCCTCAAGAAGAATCCTTGATATGTAGATTAGTTTGACTATATATAAAGTCACAAGGTTTTGTAAATGTATGGTAGAAGAAGCAGAGGAACTGTTGTAGTGATACGTAGGTGAGATATAATTCATTATCACAACTTGAGTTAAGGACGGAGTTTGTCACTATAATAAATTAGTGGATTGAGAATTAATTTTCTTAGGATAAATTGGATTAGATTAGATTAAACAGATTACTTACGCTGTTTACTTATTGTAGATTGCTTTCCATATACCACTCCTAGGGTCTCCTCTTGCAGTTTCACTTGTGGTTGATTTGTGTGCTTGAATAATAATAAAATAATATTTATTATGGAAGTTTCTGGTGATGTTTTGTTCCCCCATCACACCCTTAGGTAGGAAGGGCGGTGAAGGAGTGGCTTAAAATAGAAACCCCTCACACAATGACTCCTGCAAAAGAATTACCTTTTTGTCTTTTTTCATTAAATTAATTCTAGCTGTTACCCACTCACCTCACTGAGGTTTTCATGATACTACTTTTAAGTTATTGATATCTAAGTTTTAGCATTAAGCTTTCGATCGTATAGAAAAGCATTCTTAAAACCCTTATATCATGTTTTACAAAGGACAAGACTTGAATTTCTAAAATGGTATTTCTATCACTTGCACTCCCAGGCGTTGATTTCCATAAAACTCGTTTTCAATGGATTCCTACTCAACAAAAGAAAACACGCGTACCAAATTTCAAATCTGTAGGTATGATAGTTAAAAGATAAAAGTTGTTTTATCTACAACACGCGTGTAGCTCCTTTGCTCTCCTGCACCCTCTAGGGGGCGAATTTCGCAAAAAACCCATTATTACCGAATATTTATTCAACAAAGGAAACATGCTTACCAAGTTTCAAGTGTGTAAGTCTAATAGTTACGGAGGTTTCAAGATGAGGGAGGATTGTAGTTTTTTTGGTTTGTGAATTAACTTTCCAATAGAAATTTATATGATTGATATTGGCAACGAGAACATTTGAAATTTCGGTTCACATTCAAGTTTAAGTTATATTAGCGTCGCACTATAAAACTGTGCATGGGATATTGGCTACAGAACTCGTAATTATAAACTATGGTTAAGTGACGAGTATGGCGCCTGAGCTTGAACCCCTCTTCTAACTACTACACCACACCAACGGGAGGACGTTTAAGTGTCGAAAGATTTAACGTGCATCGACCCCTCTTCACGGTGCGTCTTCAGGGGGAACTAGGCTTGAATTCATGACACGCCAACCACGGATCTGTGATCTTGACCACTAGGCTACCGCGGCTATAACACTTAAGCAGAAAAATAACATGAAAAAAAGGAAAGAGTTTTTTTAAGTATCCATTCTATTTAAGCATTTAAAGTCTTAAAAGTAAAGAAGGAAAAATAAATCACAAATTTAACAATACGAAAAAAAATTTTGCTCTCTTGGCTCTTTAATTATTAATTCCTTTCGAGAAGTACTTTGTTTTCTTCTTTCTTAGCTTACTACAAGAAATTACTTGCAAATATGTTTGCCATTACTTTTGTCCAACTCATTTGCCTGAGAATAACTTTTACACAAAACTGTGTATTAAATAAATCAATAAACTAAACAATCAACATTCGTATTTATACAAATGTGCTTCTATATAATAAAGTTCTGGGCATTTTTTCTTCTACATAATTAAATATTCAGGATCAGAATGAATTTCAGGGAATGCTTTTCTCTCACACAAAATCAAAACCTCCCATTGAAAAAGTTGAATTTTAACAATAAATGTATGCATTATTTGTATGCCCCACATCCCTTACAAAAGAGTTCAAAGCAACCAAATATTTGATGATATGGATGTAACATGTAGCAGATTTTTGAAGACCAAAAGAAAGCTTTCTTCAACTTTTTTATTTGCTTCTTTAAATAAAAGAGACCACTTTTTTCCCCTTGAATTTCGAGAAAAGCTTTCAAGGGACCACTTTAGATAAAACCTCTAGGCCGTACATCCCCATCTTCCATGTAAAAGAATGTAGTCTCAATCTCAATAAAGCCTTTCCTGGGAAGGAACTAGGAAAAAAAGGGGTCCGCGCACATTTTTGCAACTTTGATAACGTGACCGAAAAAGAGACGTGTAGTAAAATAAACGGAGAAGATGCTTTTTGGCTGGATTTCATGTTACGACAGATGGCAGGAGGCCTATACATTCCGTACCGAGAAAAGGGGCTTCGTATCTAAAAAATACTGACCTGAACATCCCCCCCTTTTTTTTTTGGAATATTTTCTTTCAGTGTATAAAAGCAACAAACAAATCCATTAATATTGTGACATTTTTCTGTTTGAAAATGGGGTCTATATTTAGTTTTTTCTGTCTCGGATTAGGTATCTTTAAAGAGCTCAAAACATTAGTGACATAACCCATTTCTGATTAAAGTATTGTATAGTTGAAAAAAAGTTTCAAATCAGGAAGATCCTTTTGAAATATTTTTGTGCAAATAAATAAATAAATAAAATAAGCAAACATAACCTAATAAATAAATAAACAGAAAATCAATTAAATTAAATTCAGGAATGGGCATTAAGTCGATCGCGATCGACCTGTGGGCCACCGAGACATTTTTGGATGACCACCTCTACTAAAACTTTAGATGCGCATACTAAAAGAGACATTTTTGTGGAATACCGATGCCAGCTAGACTGGACAGTCGTCTTATGATGGATCTATTCGCGTCATTTTTCTAATAATCCTCTTGGGGAAACTTCGGGGCTAGCATTCACGTTAATTCACAGTCTCTCAAGAAGAAACCATGTTATTTAAATTAGTTTGACTATATAAAGTCTATATATATATAGGTTTTGTAGATGTAAGATAGAAGGATCCGAGGAGCTGTTGCGGTGTTACGTAAGTGTGAATATTGAAATATTTCATTCACAAACATAGCGCGAGTTAAGGAAGTAATTGCTAAGAGATTAAATTATTAGATTGAGGGGATCTAAGATAGATGAAATTAGAATTAGTTATCGGTTCATTAGCGCTTGTTCTCCTTGTCTAGTTCAGGTAGTCGGGTTTACTTAGAGTTAGCCATTGAGATAAGATAGCTCGCTTTATATATCATTCCTAGGGTTTCCTTTTGTAGTTTCACTTGTGATTGTATAAGTGTGTTTGAAGAGAAATAAAACTAATTGCTATTATAGAAGCTGCTGGTGATGCTTTGTCCCCCCCCCGAAACACACACCTTTAGGTAGGCAAGACGTTGAGAGAGGGGTGCCGAATAGGCCGAAACCCCCACAGTCTTTTCATAATCGTTGCCACTATGTTTACTAAAGCAAATGATTCGATAAAGGTGTACACAACACATGTACCTTCAATGAAAGTTGTAACCGGTCTATCCGCGAATCTTCCACTGATCCTATTGGGTAACATTATTCTTTTTACTGTAAGTTTGATTGAAAACGTTCTCTCGAAGAAAAAAACATGATTTAGTTAAATGAGCTTTTCTATTTAAGTGTTGGCATTTATGTACGTGATGATAGTCGATGGACGGTCGATAGTTGGAGATTAAAAGTGATTAAACTGTGAACAAGATTTACGACCGGAGATCGTATATTTAAGCAAGATATTTACAGAGAATTGAACCGTAGGAATCAAGAGTGCTCTAGGAGTAAGTTAAGTAAAATCTCCATTTTATATTAGTATCTGTAAACCTCTGCACACACACACACACACACACACAATTGCTCTTCTAATTATTTACTAAGTGCATTTCCTATTTTTAGTTGTGTTGATTAAGTAAAAGTAAAAGAGATAAATAAAATGGTGTTTAAAACTTGTTATGGCTGATCTTTCTCGAACCCTCACTCATCAACAGCCCAAAATGGGTTGTTACAAAGTGAACGATGTCGCTAACACGTTCACTGCCGTTGTAAGGGAAAAAAGCGATAACTGCGATGATAGCCGTAGGAATGAATATTTCCTCACGCGCCGACTGAAGGGGGAAATAAATGTTGATAACCAGCTCTTCCCGCGTTCGCATGGGATTGGTTATTGAGACATCCCACACCTCACGATTCCACGGGATGGGGTCCTCGAGTAAATTGTTGGATTAAGTAGGTCGAATTGATTTCCCGCGATGTTGTCGGTCTAGTATTCAACTTAACAATTTTGTATTACTTCTTTAGGGGGGAGGGGAGTAAAAATAGTAATCTGTCATACTTTAAAAAGGAAGGTACAATGTAAAAAAAAATGTTAAAAAAATAGAAAAAACATATTTTAATAAAGAATAGCCACACCTACGCCACTGGGGACCGCAACACCTTAGAAACATTAGAAATAGCCCGTACCCTGGGAAAGTCCGGCCACACCTGTTCTAAACTAATAATTCAATTAAATTTCTAATTCTTTCTATATGCATGTGTGCTTCTGTTGACCTTTTCTTCTCAACTTAGGATTAGTGTGACTTGCGACCATCCGCACTTACAGATACACAAATACACACACACAAAAGTAGTAAATAAAAGAAAGATGAGAGATATTATATTGGTAGGGTTAAAAAGTACAAAAAATTGATGCGGTACGTGCAACGATTTTTTTAATAGTATGTACAATAACTATACGTACATAGGTGAAATTTTTCGTTTCATATGTAATTTTTTTTTTACAATCCGCGAGAATAAAAATGGTATCGAAAAAATACAAATCCGATTTTGGACCTATTCGTCAGTATGGTAATCGGTTGAAGCTTTCTTGTACTTAAGTTGTAACAAGTTATCTCACGAGGTTTTTCTCTCTTGTAACTAACCTGGAGTTTCCTTGATGTTATGGCAAGGTTTATATTTGCAACCTTCTTACAGAAGAAACATGATATGTAATGATATTAAGTGTATAAAGTTAGTTCAAAAAGACAAGTAATGGTTAATGGTTAATTATGGATAGGTCATGTGTATTGCCCAATAATTCATAGCTTATTTCAACCATTCCTGTGGAGAGAGTCGAGCTTTTTATTAAGTTAGATTTGAGTGCCTACATTTTTTAATGTTCATTGTTCCAGTTAGACAGCATACCTAATAGTTTGTGGAATATAAGTATGTTTGTGGAAGTCTTTTTTCGTTCATAGTTGCGTGAGTAATTCTATCCATTATGAATTATTTGATTAATCTGTGAAATTAATATATTGTGATTAGTTTATTTTTTTGAACGCGATTTGTTATAACTCGAGTTAAAAGGGAAATTTTTTAGGAACAGTATTTTTGAAGTTAATAACACAGACTTCGGCGTTACCATTATAACTTGTGCGCTGGGGAAAAAAAATGGTTATGGGGCAAAAAAATACAAAAAAAAGTTCAAATTTATAAAAGAAAAATGCTTTTGATTCAATGAAAATGTACTTTGAGTCTATATATCTCTATCATAAAAAGTTATTCCAATTAAACTATTTTTTAATAATATAGCATCTTTTTTATACCGCCAGATTTATTACTTTTCAAAGGCACATTTAGTTTCGTTTTCCTTCATTTCTTCCAACGGGATTTTTTTAGAAAGGATCCATGGAGATTCAAATTTTACTTAAAAGCTACCCCCCCCCTTTTTTATCATATTATAAAAAGAGTCTCATACATATCTAATTCTTTTGAAAAATAATTTAAAAATTTCGCAGTTAAAGAAGTATTTATATTTATATATTTCTATTTTTCTTTCTTTTTTTTTCATAAAATACTGCATTTGAAAGTATAAATATTTTCCTTACATTAATGATGTGTAATTTGCAAAACCATGTGTGTGTGTATTTAATTCTTTATTTCATGTTTAAATTAAATATATAATTAATCGTATACTACATATGATGTTTATAAACTGATTTTTTTTAAAGAAAAATCCATTTTAATTTTTGAATTACAAAAAGTAAAAAAAAAGTATATATACATGGAAAGTGGAGGTAGAAAAGTTAAATGTAATGACTCAAGCGATTATATGAATATGTATATTTTTTAATTTTCATAAATGATGTAATCTTATTTTAAAACATTTATGTACTGTCTCTCTCAGTGGGGACATGTATGGGAGTTTCATGAAGAATATACAAAAATTAAAGATCTTTAACATTTTTTGTCCCACGTGTCTCTTTTAATTAAAATCTGAAATGAAATATGATATTAATGTTTGGAGTTCTTTTAAGATGTCTTCTCTTAATGTTAAAGAGAAGACTATTTTATTTTCCACGAATAGAAAAATATCAAATGTTAATATATTCTTATATATTATCTGCGCATCAATTTGTATCATTAAAATACTAAGGTAACCTGTAAGTGCAATGTTTTACCCTTTTTTAATCATTTTGTTGTCTACAAGTTTGGCTTTGTATCTGACAATTGGTACGAATTGGCTCGCTTCCAACTTTTGTATCACGTGACACAGAATGGTTTCAGTTTATATTTGACTTTTAAATAATAGTTGTTGTTAGTCTTTACAAAAATAGAACGATCTTTAATGAACCTTTCAGAAAATGCATTTGTGTGCATACAGGATATTGCACTTTAAGTTGATTTATGAAGAATTTTTGAACTTTTGTATTAAATGTGTGTTACAGTCCATTGAAGTTTGATTTTGTTCTGAACGTCATTATATACGTAAAATTAAAAATTATAAAGGATTTACATCACTCCTTCCCTGTAACCTGGCTAGTGGTGTAGGAGGATCTAAATGATCAGAAGACATAATGAACAATTATTTATTTATCACTATATTCAACTCAGGCACAAATAATACGCCAAATAGGATAAATATGATCAGTCCGAGTACGAAGGTGAGATAAGAAGGCGTGGGGATAATATATCCAATCATGCAATCGACCCTTACTATAACTTATACAAAACTTATTCAATTTAGGACCGTGCTGATAGTTTAACTCGCCAACTTCGACTTGAAAAAAGATCACAGTACCTGAACTCTTGTGGTATTCTTATACTTGCATTTATTTTAACACGGTTCCAACAGTTCAACTAAGCACTTCTTTAAGATTCCAACTTCTCGCTTCGTACACTGTTTACGTATACGTTTTACTGCCGATTTACTAAGCTTCTCATCTATGCACTTCACATCCAAGCTATCTTCACTTCACTAACTTTCAAGTCTCACTTCACTCGCCTTCAAACTCGCGAATACAGAATATATATATTAGACTTAATTTACAGAATCACGCTTCCTGTCCTCAGGGAAAGTAGGTTTAAAAAATGATGGCCCAAATGGAATTCCCAAGGAGTTAGTGGAAGGAACCGTATAGATCCGTCACAAAACTTAGCATTGAATATGGCAAACAAAATACGAGGGAAAAAGGTTACAAGTCGCAGCATTAAAAAACTACATATTGTGGAGAAATTTTATTTCCCCAGAGTGGAGACAAATGGCTTTACTTGGAATGCAGCTAGTTTTCAGGTAGGTTGTGAAAGTTCCCAGATGGTTCAGGATGACTGAAATGGCAAGAAGCTTAGGTAATTGGTCTCGCTTGGAAGAGTGATCCGTGATTCGATTTTTATGAACAAAGAATGTGTCCACCTCTGACATTCACAGTCAAATCGAGGAAGTTTATGGTGAAGAAGCAATGGGCATACAACATATAGCGAAATAAGTGTCACGCTTTTCAATCAGGCAGACATGATGTCAAAAACCGGAATATGGCAGGGAGCGGTGGGTCAAGTTCTTCACGGCACAAATTCAAGAAATGATTCTGAATGATCTACAGGTAACTCTTAGGGAAATCTCGTCAGAGCAGGGACTGAGCTATGGTAGCGTGCAGCATATCGTTTCTGATGTGCTGCGATTTTCCGAGACATTGGTATGAAAACATCCGCCGAGACCTGGCACAATGGACAGGGACCTAATTTCTACCAAGATGGGTTAAATAAATTGATTCTGCGTTCTGATAAATGCCTAAATATAATTGGTGATTATGTTGAAATGGGATAGGCACGTATGCCTCTTACTTTCCTTTTGTATTTTCTGTCTATTGTTAATAAATATTTCTTTATTCGACTTTTAACTTTTTTTATCACCCCTCGTATAAGCAGATTAAAATACAGCAAAAAATGAATTTTTTTTTTTAAAATAAAAATTAGTATAATAATTAAATGCAATGCTTCATATCCACTATTTAAACCATTGATATTAAATTTGTTTTCTGAATAAGTTTTCCCCCGAGTTTTGGTCACATTTTTCGACTATTAGTCACTGACAGTTTCAATGATTATTAAAAAGTTGAAGGTTTCTTAGCACTCTGTACTCTGTTTTAAAAGTCATAAAAGTCAAGCATTGTTTGTAAAAACCCCAATGTGGCTGCAATAGTCTAGTGGTCAAGGTCATGGACTGTGGTGTCGTAAGTTCGTGCCTCGTGCCGTTGAAGACCATCAGTGAAGAGGGGACGTTGCACGTTAAATCTATCGAGTCTCAAACCTCCACCCGTTGATGTGGAAGTAAGGAGAAGTGGGTGCCTGATCAGAAATCGCTCACGTGACTTGATGCTAGTTCAAAATTAGTGGGTCAGTCGTCAATACCCTTCGTGTAGTTTTACAAAGGACGTTAATATAAATTTGTGTGTGTGTGAGATTCTCACTCACTCTCTCTCACGCAATAATCTCAGTAAACATGTCCGGGATCTTAAATTAAGATTCGTTGATTCAAGTCCCGGTTCCTCTAAAAATCCTTGTGATTATATCTACTAAAACTAATTTAAATGAAACTTACCGTAAAGTCCACCTATGTAACGTACACCTATACTTTCAAACATCATTTTTTTTTAATTTTGAGGTATATTCGCCGTATAACACGCACCCCCTTTTTGACAAGTAAAGTGAGTGAATTTTTACGTCGCATTGTTCAGCTACACGAGGGCTCTTGGCAACGTACCTCGTCATTTTGAACCATGGTCAAGTGACGATGACGACACCTAAGCTGGCAGCCTCCTTTCTTAACTACCACACCAACGGGAGGACGTCCCCTACATGGAGGGTCTTCAGTGGTGCTGGACTTGAACTAATAACAAGCCAGCCAGGACGCCGTTACCTTGACCAATAGGCTACCTCCTTTTAGACGAAGAAACCTGAAATGTTCTTATGCACTGCTCATATATTTTTTATTCGAGGTATTATCCCAGAAGGCTTTGGAAAAACAGTATACGTCTAAAATCACCACTCTTGAGGTCCATAAAAAGGTATTTCATTTCTTTAAAATAAACAGTATTTCGATATATGCAGAAATCTAATTTTTTTATGCTTATCACATTTTTTTGTCTTTAAAGCATCATTTGTACACCCAGCGTATAACGCGCACACGTAATTTTCGATCCTATCATTTGTGTTAAAAAGTGCGCGTTATACGTTGGATTTTACGGTAACTTTGAATTTGCTGTGTGTTATGTATAGACAGAATATTGATGTACGTAATCAATTATCCTTCTTATTCTGTGTTAGAAGTTTAAAGATCTCTTGTAGGTTTTCACCAATAGCTCTTGTGTGTGGCGAAATATTAATTAAAACACTTTCAGAATTAAGGCACTACATTCTAGCATTTTTAGCGCGTTTTTCACGTAGTGGAACAAAAGCGCTATTAGGAAGCAAATTTCGTCTTCGTCTTCGTTCCATATTTTGTCGTACCTTTTTCTCAGCCAATAAGCAACCAATTGACCTCGGGTTTTCGGCATTGGGTCGCATTTGTGCCCTAGATGAGCCGAATCATATTTAAATTTAATCATTTTAAATTTTTTTTAGTACAGTACACACTACTTTCTGTTAGTAAAAAGTTCATTAGTTGCATTATTGTAAAATACAACATGTGAAAAACGTGCTAAAATTACTTGGCCATGCCAATGATTGATATCTTGTTTCACAAATATGGAGTAAAAAATTAAATTAATACGAATTAAACAACAATATGAAAATAAATTATAGTCATTACATGAAAAAACTATCCAATTCAACGTAATAAAGCCATTAATAGAGGCTATTTATTTAGAAAAAAGATTTTAATATTTTTTTGTTGTTTATACTAAAAAAGATTGCTTACAAAGAAAAGTATGAAACGGTATATGTGTGTCGAGATCCTATTTCTCGTATTTTCAGATGCAAAAAACAAAACTGTTGATGTAATTAGTACAAATAATTAGCTTTCATCAACTGTCATATTATAGGTATTATTTTCAACTTAGCTGGAAGCTCGTTTAAGCATTTGATAATAGCGCAACAAATTATTCGGTGTATTAAAAAAAAATTAAAGAAATGAGTAAAAAAAATTATTTTACTGTGTTTAAAAATTGTTGAGGTTAATAAATCAAATTAATGTTTTCTAAAATAATCTCGCAAAAACTCTCGCAAGAATGGGTATCTGTTTACATGATAATTACTTGAAAGCAAAACATTATTATTCTTACAAAATATTTGGGTACAATTTGTCGTAATTTTTCCACGATCTTTTTTTTTCATGAAATAAACTTATTTATTTTATTTTACACATGCATCAATTAGGCAATTTGAGGTAAGATGATGACATTCATGTTTTTTATTATGATTTTTTTCTCTCTATAATCACGAGCTTCTCTTTGTTATGAAACTGTGTAAGACAGATTATTACTTATCCGAAGGTTAAAAATGGCGTGTTTTTGAAAGTAGTCTTCTCTGGTAATTAATGTCATTCATTTTGTCTTCGTCTTTCATTATTTTGTTACATTCGTTAGATTATTATAAATTTCTTCGTTATTTTTTTTAACAGAGTTTGATGCACAAAAGGGTTTTTACAATGTTTTCACCTCATTCTTAATCCTTTATTTTTTATCTGCAAATGTTTATTTAAATATAATTACGTTTTTATACTTAATTATCTGTTTATTAAAAAATGGTTGTATAGTCTGCTTTGTTAATTTTTTTAAAGTACTATTACGTTCTATGTATGTTTATGTGGATTATTTTATGTTATAACTTAAGCAAATTTCTATTTTCCATTTAAGATATTATTTTCCACCGTAAGCAATTAATTTAAAATTAATGGGATATGGCACCCCAAAAATGACTGAACTAGCGTTTTTATATTTTTATTTATTTTTATTATTTGCATTATTATCTCTCGATTGATATATCACTTTTGCATGTCGGAGTATTAGAAGTTGGATAAAACTTCATTTGAAAAAAATAAATTAACAAATTAGGCAATTCGACCACGCCCCCTTTTAGAAATAATGCTTAAAAAGCGTTTTGATAATAAAAAAACCACTATTTTAAAAAGAGAAATAATAACTATAAAAAAAGAAAGTGTAAAGCAGATATTACAGAGGCATAATTATGTAATTTTTTTTCTTTGTGGAAATGTGTGCATGTAAAATTTTTGAATTAAGGCATTTTATATTAATAATTTCATATATTCAGTTCCTATACCTCATATGTTTTTCATACAAATATAATTTTTCAAAACAAAGTGAAGAAAAAAAATAAAAATTTCTGTCTTGACAGAGAAAAAGTTGTTTAACCTTTTGCTGGAATTTTCTTGTGCAATTAATACTCTCCAAAAATGGATCATTTATAAAAATGCACTGGTTAAAAAAATACGAAAATTCAGTTATTTTAAAGGAAAATGTATAGCTAATGTCTTAAAGTGGTTTTTTTAAGTTTATTTAAGCATATTATAATTATTTTTTCAGAGTTATAAACTTTAAAGTGGTTTTTTTTCTCAGTTTGTGTTTTTTTAAAACATTCGTGCATTCAAAATGCTACTCCTTTCCCAATTATTTACCAATCACTTCCATTTTTCCCCTGTGTGTTACATATAAAGCATGTAACAAAATTAGAGATCCATTTTGCTGCAAACTGAATACTTTTTTTAAAAAACTTTAATATGTAGTAGATATATTGGGGTTTTTTCGTTGAATTTCAGCATACATATTACCATATTATTTTTTCTCCAAAACTAATTACGTTATTGTAAAATCGATCCTTAAAGTTGATTATAACATCCTTAAGAATATTACAAAAAATATCAGGTCAAAAAAGTAATTATTGCAAATAGAGTAAAATTTAAAAATTTTCCAAATTCTCTTCAAAAGTGCTTCAAAATTTTAAAATTGTGTGAATAATGTGTGAAATTTTTTTTCATCTCGTATCATTTTCTTGAATAGAAACGTTATATGAAAAGTTAAAATATAGTTTTTAAATACACAAGCAAAAAAAAAAAAAAATATTCAAAGGGTTCCGAATTTTTTTAAGCAGCTAATTCTTTTTCAGGAAGGATCCCCTAACCCTTAAATTCCAATCCCGCTTCATTTCCTTTTCTGATCATAAGCGTAATTTCCCATTCCTTACTCTCCATTCAAAATCGTAACTAAAAGATGATGATTGAACAGTTATTGAAATAAATATACAATCTAATTCAAAATCTGATACCGTTGAGGCTTTGGTTTGCAAACCGTAAATCCGGCTTGTAACACGCATTTTTTAACACACAAAAAAAATAAGATCCAAATTTACGGGTACTCGTTATACTTCGGGTATAAAAATGACAGTTTTAAAAAGAAAAAAAGATGAGCATGAAAAAAATTATGTTTCTACAAATATAAAAATACTGTTTTTTTCTTCTTCTTTTTCTTAAGAAATGAGACATTTTTTATGAACTTAATGGGTTTTAGCTCTAGAAATATACTACTTTTTTCTTCCTGGAGCTTGGAATAATACTTCGAATAAATGACTTCAAAACATAAGCCCGTACATTTCAGGTTGCTTTGTAAAAAATTGGTGCGCATGATACAGTGAATGTACCTAAAAACTAAAAATTGCCGCTTGAAAGTATAGGCGCGCGTTATACGGCGGTGTATGCTATGCGCCGGATTTTACGATATTTGAGAAATTGTTGAAAACGGCGGCTTCATGGATGAATAAAAAGCTGTCTCCTAAGACGTTTCTGTTTCCTTCGCAAAAACGTTACATGTACAGTCAGAACTCTATTTAACGAAGTCGCTAATTCCCGAAAAATATTCCTTTATGTGGAAAATTCATTACATATAGAAACTTATCTTTCAATACTCTGTAAATAAAACAAACTTTAAATTCAAAAACACTATATATTATTCAAAAAAGTAATTATTCTCTCATACCTTTTTTGTGAATTAATATCTATTTATTTTATATATCCTACCCACCATCAAAAAGAAATTTGCAAGGGAAGCAAGAAAAAAAAAACGTTGACCAAAATTATTTTGTATTTTCAATTTTAAAAAAAATAATTTTGTTAAAACTAATGAATTTTAATGGCATTTTCAATTTTTAAGCCTACAAAATATTTTAAACTTATGTTATTTACAACTAGTAATCTTAAGCATCAAAACCTTCCCAGTGGATAGGAGGATGTTAAAGTTTGTTCATTTAGTTGCAAGTTCAGGTGTTGTCCTTTAGCACGTGACCAAGACTCAGAATTCAGAGTAAAAACTATGAAAAAAAATATGCCCTTTTTGAATGAAAATACCATTATTTCAAATTATACTCATGTCCAAAATTAAGATCACAAACACAAAATATAGGAAAACTGATGAAATATTCACTGTGTTGCCACGAAATTTGGCACAGAGGTGTATTACAGTGTGAGAACGAATATAGCAACATAACCATATAGAAAGATTTTAATTTTGAATTAAGATACAGGATATATCAAAACGAGTGAAACCAGGAGTCAGAGATAAAACATTTAATTCGTTAAAAGTCTGTGTAATTTGAAGTGGGACCACTGAGAACTAGTATACAAGCTTCATAAAGAGTTATCATACTTGTTCATGAGGGTGTCAATAAATATTTATGGCAACAAAGCCTATTCTTCTAAAAACACAACTTTTGACCCTGGGGGTCCTGGAAGATGGGGGGGGGGAGCTATGCTGAGAAATGGCTTTTCCTAGATCATCCCAAATATATATTTAATAAGATTTAGATACGGAAACCTCGAGGCCCAATTCCATATGGCGAATATCTCCTCCCTAATGAAATTCAACAACAATGTGAGTTCCATGTGGCCGCACATTTTCTTTTATAAAAATAAATCCAAGCCCATAGCACCCAGAAAAACCTCACGTAGGCTTCCAGGATCTCATCCTTACAGCGCTGTGAGTTGACAGTACTCGCATCGAAAACGTACAAGGGTGTACGATTGCCCAACATTATATTGCACACACAAGGATTCCTTTGTCACGAAATCTGTCAATTTTTGTTATGTAGGAGGATTGAAAATGAGCTCTACTTTCTCTCCAGATGAAGAATCACTCTGTCTGGGGAACTTTTCCTTATCACTGAAAGCAACCCGCCCTGAATCTTGTGGTGACCATGACTTATGTGTTCAGCTCCACAAATATTCTGTATTTCCTATTAGATGCAGTCAAAGGGACACATAAGACTAGAAGCCAGGCGGAAAGGACAATCTCTGCAAGACGGCTATGGAGCGTTTGCCTCGAAATTCTTCTTCCAAGTACAGCAGCAAGGTCACGAGCAAGCTGAGGATCCATTGTCCACCTATATCATCATGAGCTTATAGCCAAATAGCAATCCTGTGCAGATATTGGGGATGTGTGGTGACCTTGGCTGACCTACCTGGTGACAGTACCACTTGTTTGGAATTGATTCCACAGCCTGAAGGCCACTTTTTTTTCCGGGCCACTTGTAACGATCGAACCACCTCCGATTGAGACTGGCCAGCTTCAAGCCTGCCAACGGCTTTCCATCTCAAATAATCATCTAAACGATTATGAGAAGTCATCCTCACTGCTAACAGGCTAGCTTTTTTTGTTTTAATACAATATTTACAAACCTACACAGGAAAAAATCCCATATGCTTAAACGTCTCAATTCAGTAATTCTTCAAAAAACTAACACTAAGCAACCTTTTTGCCTAAACTGAAGGTTGATGCTGTACTACCCGTACTTCAAAATACGTAAAATATAAATTCTAAAAGGTTTTCTTTAGGCAATTTAAAAATATGACGAAAAAATGTTTGTGACCTTAATTTTGGACATGAGTGTAGTAAGTGTCCCGTTTTGAGGTAAAAAATAAATGGTCATGTTAAGTATAACAGCTAGGTAACATTTATATTCTAAAAATTTCTTATACATCGCTCACACAAAATATAATAAAATGACACACACTATACTTCAACTAAATTAGAAAAATTTGCTTAGAAAGGAAAATAATTATTAAACTTTTAAAACTTAATCGATAAGAAAGAGATATCCCCAGAAAATGCATTGCGATCTAATAAATATCATTATCTTGTTGATAACCCGTGTATACAGTAATGGATATCTTGTGCTTAATATATATTTACCACCAAAATGATAAAATATATCTCTTAGGGAAACCGGAAAATCTTAATTTGAAAGAAAAAACTGTTAAGCGAATATTGACCTCTTACTTCAATTCCGCGAGGCACGAGTTGAGAGTATAGGCTTAATAAGTTTTCACGAAGAACCTGCGGACGACGCGTAAAATAATGATAGAGATAAACTGTGTATGGTAGCTCTAAGCATATAGTTTTTAATCGCGTTTCTATCTTCAAAACAATATTTATTTAACACTGTTAAGGAATGCGGCAAATAAAGATTGCAATTACTTGACAAACCTTTTCCAAATATATATATATAAAATATATATATATATATATTCTGAACAACTATATATTTATCATAGAATATCTAGTTTTAAAACTATGAAGCGTCTTAATCAAAGGGTTTATATCCATTTTGGTAATAATTGCTGCTAAAATATTATTTAAAAATCTTTCAAATCGGGATAAAATAAATATATCTTAACAAGGAATTTCGGTATTAAATGTTTTTAAGGACCAGTACAGTGGTGCACGCAGGAATTTTTTCAAGGAGGGAGGGGAGGGTCAATGGTCCACCATTCTCGTAAAATGGCCCAATACGCTGCCAAACATATTCTTCTGATTTTATTGATTGTCGGCAAAGAAAAACACAGTAAAAAATAAATTTTGAATAACTAATTAGCATTAATTAATAGAATAATTACTAATAAAAAATAATTAAATACTTGATTTACATAATATATACATAGGTTTATTAAGTAATAAAAAAAACCTTAAACCCCACCTCTTGTATGCGCCACTGGATCAGTAAAATAAACGAGACAAAAATTGCATCTAATTGTTTTTATGCTTTAATTCCATTTCTAAGAATAATTTTATATCAAAACGAAGGTTTTTTGCTTCAATTTGGTACAGTAAACACAGACTTCCAAACTTCTCTTTCTGTATACATATGTGTGTGTTTTCTTAACTTATGTAAATTTTTATGGCTTTTATTTAGAGTAATACACATAAAGAAAAAGTATATGTAGATAGCAATGATATTGGAAATATTTGCTATACTTTTTGTGTCTAGACAAGGAATCTTTTCATATACGGTATATAACAAGCAAATGTCTACCTACAATAGATTTTTCAATTGATTGCATTAATTTAAACATCAAGTTTTATCGTATTTTCAATATCATATGAAAGTAAAATACAACAGAATTATCCTTTCCTTCTGTTGCTGCAGATTTATTACAATTTTTTTGTATTTTTCTAAACCGGACACACATATTGCGGCTCAGTAAATTAAAATTACTATATGTATGTTTTTACCCTCTTATGCAGCAAGGTATCTACAGTTCTATCCCAAGTGGGCTGCGGTAACCTTGTGGTCAAGACATTGGACTCGTGGTAGCCATTTCATGAGTTCAAGCCTAGTACCGTTTAAGACCCGCCGTGTAGATGGGGCCGATGCACGTTGAATTTGTCTAAGATCAAACACGTCCTCTCAATTGGTGTGGAGTGGAAGTTAGAAAAGGAGGGGTGAGTGAGTGAGTGAATATTAACGTCGAACTGTTCAGCTACACGAGGGCTTTTGGCGACGGACCGCGTAATTTTGAACCATGGTCAAGTGACGCGGACGACACCTGAGCTTGTACTCCCCTCTCCCAACCACCACACCACATCAACGGGAGGACATTTGAACTCGCAATAGATTTAGCGTGCATCGCTCCCCTACATGATGGGTCTTTAGTGGTACTAGGCTCGAACTCATAACACGCTAGCCATGATCCGATACCTTGACCAATTGGCTACCACGGCCACTAGGAGAGGAGGGGAGTGCCAGCTAAAGTGTCGTCCTCGTCACTTGACCATGGTTCAAAATTACGTGGTCCGTCACCAATATCCCTCGTGTTGCTCTGTTGTACGATGTTAATAAACACCGTACTACGATGTTAATAACAAGGTGTGGTAGTTAGGAGAGGGAGGGGGATGCCAGCTCGGTGTCGTCCACGTCACTTGACCATGGTTCAAAATTATGCGTATCGTCCCCAAAAGCCCTCGTGTAGCTGAACAGTGGGACATTAATATTCACTCACTCACTCACTCCTTTTATGAAATAATGCTTCTATATAATAATAATATTTTGCCTATATGTAGCTAAGACTTCACCAGAGGGCCTAAACTATGACTTTTGAAAAAATTAAATTTTCAGAGTTACTACCAAATAAATATATATATGTAAAATAATAATCAGTGTTTTTCTGTGTTAAAATTTTCCCTCTCTGATGTTTTAAAATATGTGGATAAATCCTCTTCTAAATCATATATTTCAAAAATTCTTGTTCATGCTCTGTATAGAGTTCTGACCAGTGGCACACACAAGGGGGGGGGTCATAGGGATCTGGATCCCCCTTCCCAAAGCCCTTTAGTTTTTTTTCGATTGATGATAATCCTACACATATAACGTAAAAATTTAATTAAGTACTTGTAATTAACAATTTATTTTATTAGTTAATGTTAATTATTAATTCAATTATTTATTTTTTTACTGTTTTTTGTTAACAAAAGTGACAAAATCTGAAGAATCAATTGGTGTTGTCTTGAGGTATAATACGAGTTGGGGGACCTTCGACCATGGACCCTTGAAAAATTTTTGTGCGCTCTACTGAGTCTGAGTTATATAGAGGCAAAATATTAGTTTTCAGAAGCATTTTCCTCAAAAGAAGAATATTAGAAAAATAAATAATTCTATGTTCATTTTTTGCCTAAATACTGCATTTAAATTATTTTTAAATGTAATAATATTCTTAAGACAATTTCATAAGAGTGTATTCTAATCTAAGTGTGAACATAAATATTAAAAAAATATTCTTTTGTATGCATTTGAAAAATCACGGGTCCGAAAGTAGGCGGATACCTTGAACAAAACACCCTCTCTAATCGGTTTATTTCCAATGTCCAAGTCAGTTCTAGACGCCTGTAATAGCATTTATCTGACCAATATCCAAAGGCCACCATGTTTACCTCACAATATTCCCCTCAATCAATATCTTATTTATCAAATGGTTCTATTATTGCTCAGGTTGACTAGATAAAGCTCTCAATTTTCTTGAGCGATCAGACTTTTTTTAACCGGAGCCAATTTTTTGTTCTCTATACATATGTGAGGTTCTGTGACATCTTATTCACGTGATATGTCGTCTTGATTGATAACTTTGTTGACCTGATAGCAAAGATGATCGAAGGAACTTCTTTTATAATTCAAGAACAAGAGAAAATGAAGGTAAGGGGCCATATATACGCAATCCATATTAGTAACTATTTTCTTTGAATAAATAATTTTCTGTAGTATTTTATTCAGCATCATCGTTTTTTTTAACTATATTTTTTATTATCAATTTATGATTTAAGAGTACAAAGACATGTGCGAAAGAGTAAAATGCCAAAAATAAAACTTTTTGTTTATGGGACATAAATCTTTAAAAATTTCGATTAGAGTTTAGATGTTTTTTGATCTTAATAAAAATATTTTAATAATTTTGTAGAAATACAAAAATAATTTTTTAGTTAAAAAAAATTTTTTTTTTTGTTTAATTTGATTTGGACATTTTTGAGATTTCATAATGCATGCTTATGTTTAAGTACCATTTTTCTTTAAGTATCTCTTAAATATGTAAAATGTTTTTTGCACATATATAAAAAAATACACAAAATATAGTGAACTTATTTTTTTAGTAAAATATTAAGATAATTTCTTTAAAAAAATTATAAAACTCTGTAATTTTGAAAATTTTTATGTTTTCCCCTTTTTTACACATAAAACTATTTTTAAGAAAACTATATACTACTTCGAGTAAAAAACAGCCTCACCATGTATAAAAAATTTTGAACCATATAGTGTAACAGTTTTTTTTTTTTTTTGTTAAAGTGTACCAAAAAGCAAAAAGTTATGATTTGGAGAAAAAGAGAAAAAAACTAAACATTTGTAAACATTTGTTCACATGTTTTTCAATTACTTTTTTCATATTTTAAGGTTATTTTATCAATGAACGTATAAGTGTTATACATTTTTAGATTCAGAAAAATACGCACTACTTTTTAATACTAAAAATGAAAAATTGATTTTTTGAATGTAAATAATGTCCTAGTTTTCTTAACATGACATTACAGGTTTAATCTGGGTAATTTCAATTTATAAAGCAATTTAAGTGAAAAATATGCTTACTTTCATTCTCTTAATTTATGAAGATATGGAAAATACGTATTACATGATCAGAATCTTCTTGTCTGGAGAAATATGAGTCGATCTTAGGGTCGATTTTGTAGCAGCGGTAGCCTAGTGGTCAAAATAAAGGACTCGTGGTTATCGTGTCATGAGTTCGAGCCTAGTACCACTGAAGAGCCGCCTTTCAAAAAAATACATCGAGGCTCAACCAACCTCAAACATGCCAGCTCAGGTGTCGTCCTCGTCACTTGACTATGGTTCAAAATTACTAGGTCAGTTACCAAAAACTCTCAAATAGCTGAGTAGTGCAACGTCAACATTCACTCACTCACTTACTAGGGTCAATCTTTCATTAAAATTTTATTATCAATCATCCCATATATAGAAAAAAGGAGTCCAAGATTTCTTTTTGAGAGTTAATTATCAAAATAAATAGTGGGCGTGGTAGCTGAGTGCTTATGGCATGAATTTGTGGTAAACGAGTCATGAACTCGAAGAGAACTGTAGAGAGACTGACGCAGTTTAATCAGTCGTGGCTCAAAGTCCTCACATTGGTGTGAAGTTAGGAGAGTGGAGTGCTAGCTCAGATGTTGTTCTCGTAATTTAACCTCAGTTCAGAATTACGAATCCCGTCTCCAGTAGCCGAAATATTGCTTCATTATTTGTGGCCGTGGTAGCCAAGTGGTCAAGGTATCGGATCATGGCTAGCGTGTCATGAGTTCGAGCCCAGTACCACTGAAGACCCACCGTGTAAGGGGGCGATGCATATTAAATCTGTCGAGAGCTCAAACGTCCTTCCGTTGGTGTGGTGTGGTAGTTATAAAAGAGAAGTTCCCGCTCAGGTGTCGTCCTCATCACTTGACCATGCCTCAAAAGGAGGAGGTCTGTCACCAAAAGCCCTCGTGTAGCTGAGCATTGCGACGTTAATATTCACTCACTCCCTTATTGCTTCATTATCACATTAACGTCACACAGTAAAGCAACACGAGAGGTATTTTCGACTGACCTCGTAATTATAACCTTGGTCAGGTGACGAGGACGATACTTGACCAGGTACATCCCTTTTTTAACTACCACACCTCACCAAAAAGAGGACATTGAGCCTTGACAGATTTAATGCATGCACGGCGGATCTTCAGTCACAACAGACTCGAACCTGTGATACCCCAACCACGAGTTCCGGACCATAACCACTAGGCTACCGCGGCCACAGTTTTGGTTCAGAATACGATTTAAGTTAAAATCATATCAAAATGGGTGAGGAGTGAATTTTAACGTCCCACTGTTCAGCTACACGATGGCTTGTGGAGGCGGGCCCAGTGATTTTGAACCATGGTCAATTGACGAAAACGACACCTAAGCTGGCTCCCCCTCTCCTAACTACCACACCACACCACTCACAAAACGGGAGGATATTCATATCAAAATAGGATAACGGCTTTTGCTGCAACATATCCCTCAAAACTTGTAACTGTAACACATCAAGATCGCATACGCAAATTATTCCACGTGTCTCCAAATAATTCAAGTGAGTTTCATAAGTACTTTAAAACTTTTCATTATACACTTTTTTTCACTGTCGGGAACTCTATTAGATCATTTACATTGAAGCTTTTTTTTTTTTACCTGCAATGTGGTCCTAGATGTCATTTTAATACTTTTATCTTAATAGGTGCTATCTCTCCTTATTTCGCTGAAACAGTTTACGACAGTGCTTCTCAACGTTTCAATATTCGCGACACAATATTCAATCATAATTTTCATCGTGCCCCCTCATACAATAATACTATACTTTGACGCTAAAACTACGATATCAGTTTAACCTCTAAGTGCCACCGGCGTATATAAATGTCTCGCTCCGCCAAAGCGTTATTTTTCACAGACGTGTATACACGCCTTTCCGAAAGTACAATTTTTCTGTGCACTGATATGCATAAAATTATTTCGCTGGCTTTGGAATGCATTTAAAGGACCTTGATAGTGTTTGCTAAGGATTTACTTATTTCACAGATTATTGCTTCTTTATTTCTCCCTCCCCCCATACATCACAAACGCGCGCCTATGTGGAAGACGGTTGGCATTGGGAAGCGAATCGCGTAACTTAATATTATGGTAATTAATTAAACTTGTTCTTAACTTAGTAATGCTAAATTAGTTATAAAATACATTGTGTAGCACTGATACATTTATAAGTGTAATATATCAGTGTAAATGTGTATTTTATTTTTTTATTATATCGAATGTATTTTGTCGTTTACTTTCTTTAACTTAATATTTTTAAACAATCTTTTGTTTTTTACTTTTCAATATGCTCGCGCTCCCCTCGTAGAGTTGTGACGTCCCCCAAGGGGAGGGGGGTGCACCCACAGTTTGAGAAACGCTGGTTTAGGAGCTTTATTGCAATTTCTGGATTCAGTCTACAATTGGGTCAATACCTTCTATGAAGTATTGAAAGCTATCGCATGTAAAATTCATGTAGGCATTAAAGCTTCGATTTAGGGAAATGTAAAACTTTGTGAGTGAAATATTTCAAATGCCGTGCCAACAATTTGAAGCCGCTTCAAAATTAGGAAATTAAACGTTGAGAAAAAAAGATCTCGGTATATATATGTAACATATATAAAGCCTCGTAAGTAGTGATGTTCGTTTCGAATGTGTAGTTCGAATCTTAATCCACGTATAACGTGCTTTTTTAATACATAAAATAGGGTAGAATTTTATGGGTGCGGGTTATACACCGGGTAAAAAAGTGAGCTACAAAAATAAAGAAAAAGATGAGCATAGGAAAAAAAATTATGCTTCGACATAGATCGAAATATTGCTTATTTAAAAGAAATATCCTTATGAACTTATAGGTTTGTAGTTCTCGAAATAAATTTTTTTTTGTAAGATTTGGAATAATACCTCGAATAAAAAGACTTCAAAACATAAGAGCTTTGTGCATGTACATTTCAGGTTACTGCGTAAAAAAGGGAGTACGCGTTATACGGTGAATATACTTAACATTAAAAATTGCAGCTTGAAAGTATAGATGCGCGTAATACGCCGGATTTTGCGGTAAGTTAAATTATATGGCGTGTGTGTGGGGGGGGGATTAGATGCGATTTTTATTTCGTGAATAACCTCGAACATATATAACGTGAGGTACCGACTCAAGGGTCGTCTTCGACAATCAGCTTTGGATCAAAATTATGAATCGCCTCAGTACTTTTCGGATAGCTTTGGATCAAGGTTAGTTTAAAATGATTTAGTCTTTCAATTACTTCAGAACACTTAAAATCATTCTAAATCTTTTACTCGTATTTATCAACCCTTAATTTCAGATTTGCTATCTTGTAATATTTTTGTTGTTTCTATTGTATATTTATGAAAAGTCGTGTCACGATATCATTATGAAAGTGTGTTAGCTCGAATCAACATGCAAACCCCGGAAATGTAACAGTTACTTTACAAGGATTTCCAGTTTTGTTTTAATTTTAAGGCGGATAAAATACGAGCTCCTTTCATCCGTAAAATTACCTAACCAACAATATTTCAATGAGTCGAAATGAATCGATTGAAATCAATGGCAAAATAATAATGTATATACTGGGGGAAAAGAGGTGATTAGTTTTATTGTTCTGTATAGTTCATCCAATATTAACTTTACATATGTATTTTAAATTATAATCTAATACGAAAAAGGAATTGAAACTTCTTTTTTGTCAAAAGGAAATAAAAGCTAACATTTTATATTTTAGAATGTGAAGAACTCGTATCTTAAGTTTGTGCAAGCAAACATTTTGCAATAGAAATTTGTAAAAAATGGTAAAAAGCCATTTTTGTTTTTAAAAATTAAAAGGAGGGGGCTTGTTTATTTTAAATTAGATTATGAAAAGTAATTTAAATTCGTATAAAACGATAATTATTGTTCTGACAATAGTAATATGCATTTAATTTTAGTTCTATGTACAATTGTCCCTTTATTGCAATTTTTTTTACTTGTTACTAAAAATCGATATATATTAAGAATGGTTCATAGATTTTAAAAATAGTTTGAAAATAAGTTAGAAATTTTTGCAATTTGGAGTTATATTACAGTCGCTCCTAGCCAAACTCGGTCATCAAAGAAAATCTACTAATTAAATAAAAAAAATTAAATAAAAATAATTAGCAAAATAATTAAATGCATTTTCAATAATATATTTATTGAAGTATTAAAAACAGACAACAAAACATATAAATTATTACATTGTAACCAGAAATTATGGTAAAAAACAAAACAAAACAAAAATTAACGCACCATCCAAACTCGGACGGCTAAGAAGATTTTTAAAACTAGTTAATATTTCAAATGAATTAATATTTTGTATGTAATCCTTTGTTTTTTATAACAATTTTAAGGCATTTAGGCATAGATTGCACCAATTTTTCACAAAAATTAGACTGAATTTCCCATTCTTGCAATAATACTCTTTTCAACTCAGTTTTACTTGAAACAGCGTGTTCCCGGACTTTTTTGTTAGATGATCCCACAAATTCTCGATGGGATTTATGTCTGAGCTTTGGGGTGGTCTTTCCATGACGTGAGGACAATTATATAGGAGCCAGGAACGCACTCTATAAGCTTTATGCTTGGGATCATTATCCTGATAAAATCTCCAATTATTGCCATGCGAAAGTTTTTGCACACATAGTGGCAAATTTGTTTTTAAAATGTCAAGGTATACATTCTGATCCATTCTCCCTTCAATGAAATGCAAAGTTCCTGGGTCAGATGCTGAAAATGATCCCCAGACCATTACTGATCCGCCACCAGGCTTCACAGTTGGTTTCAAGAGTTTTGTCTACGCAATTCCTCATTCGATTTTCTCCAAACATATGACTTGCCATCTGATCCAAATATATTGAATTTGCTCTCGTCAGTGAATAATACTTGTTTCCAGTAAGAAAAATCCTTGTTTTCATGCTCCTTTGCGAATTCACGTCTTACTTTTTGATTTCGCTTACTTATGAAAGGCCTTTGTCTGGCTTTTCTTCCAGTGAGATTTTTCTTATGGAGCACATTTCTAATTGTTGATGGACTAGCTTTTTTTCCTAATTCATTTTCAGCAATAATAGCTAGCTTTGGAGCGCTAAGGAAGGGACTTACTTTCACTTTTCTCACTGAATATCGCTCATCTGCTTCGGTGAAAATCTTGTTATGGTATTTTTTAGGCTTATTTTCCACCTGATTATTGGTTTTGTAACATTTTATGATGTCATGAACCGTGGAATGACTTCTTTTGACAATCTCCGATATTTCTCGCACATACTTTCCATCTTCAATGTGCTTAATAATCAATTTCCTTAACTCTATGCTCGTTTGGCCCCTTTGCCTTGACATTTTCAATAAATTAAGTTTTTTTCTGCAATAAATGAAAAAAAAAAACATCAAATCAAGAATTCCACTGAACATATACAATGTTTTTCATGACGTTGTCTACAATTTTCACTCAGGGTTGCAATTGTTTGGCGCTTTATTGTCAGATGTCCGAGTTTGGCTTGCGCTCTCTTTTTTCCGCAATTTTATTTTTATCTCTAAAAATTTGTCATTATAATTTATGAATTAGCGTTATTTGGTTTGTTTTTAATAGAGCAATAAATTCACTATTAGAAAACCATCTTTACTTTTTTTTGAATTCCTTTTAGTCAAAGTATTTTTGCAAAACAAGATTTTTTTCTATAGTGTCCGAGTTTGGCTTGGAGCGACTGTATGTATGACAATATGATGCAAAATTTGTATGTGGAATAATATACAATATCTAGAGAGAAAAATATTTTAATTACTGTTTGAGTTTATTTTAAATATGCAGTTGGATTTTTTAAATGAATAATTTTGTTACATTTGTGGAATAAATAATTAAATTTCAGAAAATTAGTTTTACTACGGATTTCTTTAGCAAATCCATGTCTTTCTTAATCTTGCGAGGTTGAAGCATTGTATTAAATTCATATTTTGTGTCAACAAGAATTAAATATTTTGCTGTTCACGGAATGTAGTTATTTAATCATAATTCACTTTATTCATCAAATAATATATGAAATCCTCCACTGTTAATCTTAAAAGTGTGAGAAATTTAAAAATTCTGGATTTTTCTACATTTAAAATAAAACAGTTTTAACAAATGTTGTAATGATAATAAGCTCTGGTAAGCAATTGATAAATTTACCCACATTTAAATATAATCTATTACAATTATGATGCAAGTTAGGGTTTCTGCTAAATATTTTGGTAACTTTTGAAATAGGTCGCCAATCTATATTTTAAGGATTACCAAAACCTAATATCATTAAGTGGGCATGATATTTTGTACACAGTTTTTTTATTTATATGTTTATATGAAAACATTTACATGTATTCTATTTGAACACAAATGACACATACATCTCAGAAGATATATATCATTTTTAAGTAAACAGTTATTTTAGATTTCAATATCCTTCTAATTTTAAAAATTTTAATATTTTTGAACAGTTTTTTTCGAAGATTTTTAGAAGCGTTTCTCACGTTTCTGTGGGAATCGGTATTTCTAGTGACGCTTTTACTTTTTCCTGTTAAACACCGTGAAAAATAGTACAAATACACATGACTGTGAATATTTTAAAAAAAATAGCTAATCGCCTAAATTCTTATTCCATGCACAAAACTTTCAAACACAGTTTACAAAACAATCGGACAATTTTCAAAAGCTTTACATTGAGTGTGACTGAAATATAAAGACATTTTACAATTTTTATTTTTAACGATTATCATATTTAAAATATGATCGTTAAAAACAAAAATTCGAGAAAAAGCCATTTAAAGTCTGAAAAACAATGCAGAGTTCATGTGTGATCTGGTTTTACTTCGGCATTCTCTTTTTTAAAATAGTTAAATAATTAGGGCAAAATAATGTAGCTAGAGATATGGAATTTTGCGATCATAATTAGAAACACTTACACAATTAAGTCTATCTCCGGCTAATGTTAAAGAAGAGGACCCAAATTCGGAATATTTGTTCAGATATAAAAGTGCTCAAACACTAATATTATATTTTGGCTTCACTATCCTGTTGAGAATTACTTATTTCATTATACTAATTTTTATCAAGTTGATACATTTTTTCTATTATAAAAAATGTGTTTCGCCATTTTTTCTCTTAAACAATAATGCTAAATGAGCTATCCCGTTATATATTAAAAGAAAAATTGATTATTTATGAAATATTTTGAAATTTCAAAACACTATATATTATAAAAAATGCATGAGTCACAATGTGATAATTTTTTATAAAAATTAAGCCTTTTTTTCTGCGGAAAACGTCCTCCGCGTTAAGTCCACACTGTTGTACATAAGGCAATAAAAAAAACTGATATTTTGGTCAATTTTAGTGTAATGTGTTCCCTCATAATTTACATAAGTTAGCCGGAATCAAATCACGCGAAAAAAGCACCAAATTTGGCATTAATTCTTGATGATACTCCCTATTCAGGTGAAGTATTTTTACGAAACTTATTTAATTCATTCCTGGAACAAAAGTATAAAATTTTTAAGGTAATAAATTATTTCTTAATATTCAAAAGAGAGAGACTGTTAAATCACCTTCAACATTTAGGTGAAGATTATGAAATGATATAAAGGTTCTTTTGAAGAACGAGCTTGTGTAAATTTAGCATTAAATTTTTTATAAAAAACTATACATTGACTTTCCACTTTGATTTCGAACATTTCAAGTTACACTACTCCTTACTTAGCCATCAGTACTGAAAGAACGAAACCCTTGCTGTTTGTGAACGTTCCTCTATTTTTTCTTTTACCGAAATCAGTTTCTGTTTTAGTTTCCAGGAAATCGAGAAGTAAATTCTAAGTGGTCTCTTAAGAATTTCGATGTAACGAAGCCCTAAAAGTTTTTGAATTCCTCTCTCTATCTCTGAGGAAATCCTTTTAAATCAAGTCGCTTATTTGTTGAAGAAACTTTTGGAGGGGAATCCAGAGTCAATGGAAAGATATTCAACACGCGACATGAATTCACAGAAATGAGCTGAAAGACTAATAATAAACTCC